>JBDJHY010631699.1:0-16214 GCA_039654485.1 Withania somnifera | reverse complement strand
TGCAAAGAATTGCAAGAGCAATGGTCCCCAACAAATAATATATATATATATATATATATATATATATATATTGGTCCCCAAAAGCAGTCATTATTTCGACTGAGTTTAAATGAATTTTTAGTAAGTGTTGTTATGCTGATGTTTAATTCTGTTAGAGTAGTCAATTACAGTTAAAATTCTTCTTCTTTAAAAAAAAAAAAAAAAGGGACGAACTTTGTAGGTACTTAATGCAAGTCTTCTTACGAGCTCACGTAATTTTTTCTTCATGATTTACCTATCTTCTTTTACCTAATTAAGTTGGATTTCTAAAAGTTTGAATTCTTATTTAATTTTTGAGTAATTGATTAATATAGACATTTGAATTTTATTTTATTTTTTAAAGGTTATTTAATTTGTCAAAGTTAACTTTCCTTTTCCATATTTATTTAATGACATACAACAATAATAATAACATATCCATTATATTCGATAAAAGCGGGGGTTTGAAAAGGATAGAGTGTACGTAACCATATCATCAGGGGCAGATCCAGCGTAGTGAGTGGGGGTTCCCCGCCACCATAAATCCTATAATTATATATATAAAAAATATTAACGGGATAAGAATTTGCTGATAGAAATTCGTAAGTGAAGGAGTGGTTGGTCCGATGGAAGAAGAAAATATCTAGATCTCTTCACTTGGCTATGCTTTCGATTGAATCTCATTTGTCACACTCTTTTTTCTTTCGTTTGATTCTAAAACTCGTATTAATTTATTTTAATGGGGACCACAAGTTTAAATTCTATATTTGTTTCTGCATTTCACAACTCAAATATGATGTAGAGGTTGTTTTCGATAAACCTTCGGTACAAGCAGTGGCGGAGCTACATGCAGTTGAGGGATGTCAATTATATATATATATATATATATATATTACATATTGACATCTCTTTATTTCTTCTTGAATTTATCCTTTATATTCTAACCCCCCCCCTCCTCGTGATAATTTTTTACCTTCGCCACTGGGTACAAGACAAAAACATTCCAGAAAAAGATATAGTACAAGAAATAAAACAATATGTAATGAAGAAACAACGGATATTAGCAAAAATAAGACTATCACAAACTAATACTATAATTTATCTACCCAAAACAAAAGACCTTACCAAAAGTTCAAAAACAACACATTAAAGGTGAAACATCGCGACTCTCAGCACGAACATAAACAAAGCAAACCTACCTACTAAGAAGAGTGAACTTCGACCAACCCTTTAATGAATCCTCAGATGTAAATTTTAAGAAATAATATTTTAAAAGTAATATTTAATTATCGAATCCTCAATTAAATTTTTATTACTATTATTTTTTCATTCTTTAATATTTTTCTTATTATTCTTCATTAAATAAATTTAATAAAGTGTTTTCTTGAGTTTAAATATTTTATCTATATTATGAGATATATTTAAATAGCCAAATCCATATTTTTTATTATTGATTATATCATTTTGTCTTAACTATTCTGATTTATGATTTTATTTTTGTTTCTCTCTATTGTTACTTTTCATTAATTGAATTAATAAGTTGTTTTGAATATGACTATTTTAGATATGTTACGTCCATATATTTAAATAGTCAATTCGTATTGTACTGTCAGTTTTCCTAAACTAGATTTCATTATTTAAAAAAATAAATTTCGCAAATTGTTCATGAAAAAAAGTAGAATTTTATTTTATTTAAAAATTAATTTTTTTAAAAAATTATAATTTCCACATCATCAAATAGCCAGGTAAGTTTCCACATAATTAAATAGCCAGGTATCGGAAATAATATTTTCAAAATAAAGGTCATAAATATTAACTTGACAATGGTGAGTGACCATTTAGGCTTTAACTCTCTCTTCAGTAGAGCTTTGATGTAATGTAAAATATTTCAAAAGTTAAATAACATTGTCAAAACATTAATACTGAGAAAGTAATAGAACTGTTAGATGCAACAAATTTAAGAAACAATATATAAGATAAAAAATATATTTTTTATTAAAGCACTTTAAATCATTAGCAAAACTCAAAGTACTGTTCTAATGTCATAAAATTACTTTTTAAGTAGATTAATTAACACAAATTAGTATTCTTAAAAATATGCATTTCAAAATAAGCAGAACTGGTCAGCATTATAACTCCGATGTCGTCAGATTTTGTACATATATAACACTTGCACCAAACCAAATAAAGTTGAAAATTTTGAAACTGGACCAAAAGAATTAGAGGATTAACACCAAATAAGAGACAAATTGTTTGAAAGTAACAAGAAGACACAAAAGGGTAGTTTATTTTATTGAATAATCTTATTATAAAAAATTGTTAGACCGTGTTCAACCAAATATAAAATTGTAGCTCTAGGAGATGATTTGATTCCACCACCCTTTGGCACATATAAGTTCAAGAAAATGCAGGTGGTTGGTGTATTGTCATATACTTGTAGAGGACCACAGTTTTCAGAAATATAAACAAATTAATTAAGGGACAAAACCAATATAATATTTTAAGCTTTATACGGGGATAATGATTAGCCACAGAAAATACTACCTAATCATTTCTTCCCTTTTTTCCTTTCATAAATGATGAACATTTCTTCCTTTTTTTCGTTTCATAAATGATGAATCTCAAATGATTACAAATAACTATACTGCTAACTCTATCTTACAATAATGAATGACAGCAATGAATCTAGGATAAGCACCGGCAAAACAGAATCTAAGGTGGTCCCCGGGGTAATTCTCCGACTCATAAGTTAGCAATGAGCTTTAGAAGATTATATGAATATTCTTTGTAAATAGTATTATGAGCCTCCCTTTGCATTCCTACTTTCTGTCTTCTATACCTGTCTCTTGTAATTTCCACTTTAGTGGGATCTGTAAATAGGGAGTAACCTCTGCAGCTGTTATTGCCACTTTAAATGCATTACTAATAACCATTTAATTACTACCGTTATTCTACGATATTAATTATAATTATGTAATTGTTATTTTTATTCTATAGTAGACCCCGCTCTGGAAGTCGAGATGTGTGTTTACACCATTTGACTGAGTCAATAGAGTAGGGCCGAACTAATTCTAATTTACGTTTTTCGGCGAAACGACTTCTGGGACCAAGGTACTTTAACTGAGGTTTTGATCCTTTTCCAAGGACTTCTGAGGTTATTTTGTATGGTCTAAAATTTGCTAAAGTAACATATGTCGAGGTGAACTGTGCACGTGTTAAAATTTACTTCAACATGTTTACATCCGAGGTGATATGACTGAAGTTGTTACTTATTACCTAATTCCATTGATTGTTACATTCGTTTGAAATAGATGGCTTTTCTTGGTCCCAAGATCACTGAGGTGGTATAGATCGAGGTTAATATGATTGTTAAATTAATATCGTTTGTTGTCGACCCTGTAAGGCCAGGATGAGTTTTGTATAAGTGATCTGAAATAAATATGTTACACTGGATATCCTTTATGAAGCGGAATTGGTGGGATTTCACCTCATTTGATTTTCCCGTCTTTTTATTTCTATCGTTTCGATGCTTTCCCCCTTTTTCCTTACACGTGTCCTTATTTCTTTGATTAACATGTAAATCCCGGTACTTTTGTACCTGGGTAATACACAACATTCAATGTACCATTGTTTTATAGCGCCATCATTATGATTGCATACTTTAATGATCTCTTTTCCCCATTTATTTGTCATAATTGGGCACTTTAGAACTATAATTTCAAGCAATATCTTCCTATTTTGACTCTTATTTCCACCATTCTAGTTTTCTCTACATCTTTTACTTTGTGCACTCTTTTCTCTCTATTTCTTCCGCAGCTTCTCCCGTTCCTTCCTCCTTAGTTAACTGCATCAGTAAGTATATCTTCCTCTTGTACTACTCCTTCTTTTGGTATATATAAGGCAGAGGTCTATTGCATGGGCATCAACGACCCCAACTCTTAGTTTCTAAACATGCCCCAAAATGTCTTTGATAACCATGATTTACTGGTCCAAAGAACTGCAAATAGTTTATCTGTGGAAATTTTATTACCTTTTTTAAGGGAATGTCATTGCCCCTCTAACTTCGAATTTACCATTCCACAAGTAGTTTATCTTTAGGGTATTTCTCTATGTATTATGAATACATTGTAGTTGGGTTATGTTTTTCCCTATTCCCCTTGTTAACTAACCTTATTATTATGTTATAATTTAACCCTCACGTAGTTGGCGCCTAACACCATGCGCACTGTTATAGAGTTTCAAATTGCTTGCTCCAAAATAGGCGTAGAAACCTCTGTAGATCTTTTTAGGAATTTTTTTCTCAATAAAAAATTATGGACCCTCAAAAGGGTGGTACTTTTTCTCCCCTCCCTATAATTTTAGGATCATGAACCCTTCAAAAAATGCTGAGTGGAAGGATAAATTTTTCTATTTCAAAATAAATGGTACCCACATTCCTTCATAATGGTACCTGGGTAAGATTAGGAATGATCTTGATTGCGATTCTAATATCCCTGGCCTTGACCTCGTCAACCAAATATAACCACATCATTGCACCTTTAACGATGCAGATTTGTTTAAGGCCAAAATCAGCATATTTAACCCAGCTGACGAGGTCACCGAGGTGATAAAGTTGGATGAGGCCACTGAAGTAACTAGAGGTAGTTGTTAAGACGGATTATGTATATCTAAGGTGGTTGTTATACTTTCTTTTCATACTAAAATTATTTATCTAATTTTCTGTTGTCTGTTGCAGTGGTAGATATTAAGCTAAATAGGAAACCAATGCCGACCAGCTCTTTTATTGGGATGTTTAAGGAAGCATCTACCTCCAGCCCCCTCCTTCCAAATGGGGTAGTTGAAAAGGAGACTTCCCCCAAGGTGGGTAACAAAAGGAGAAGTAGTGCTCTGACATCAGCTCATAAGAGACAGAAACCTTCCGAGATAGTCCCCTTCGAGGACATCTCATTTTTTGGCCTAGGGAACGCAAGTTCTAAATATATTGTGCCTTTATTGGTTTATGGTCTCATATCTTCCTTTTCTTAGTATCAATTTGTTTTTCCCATTTTGTAGATTTTAAAGAAGTTCACTGCTTGGTCGGAAAAAGCTCTGTCCATTTATGGCAAGTTGGTCCACAAAGAGGACCAAATTAAGAAATAGCTCAAAAACGAAAGAGCTCTTCAAATAGAGGCAGAGGCCAACTTAAAGTCCTCTGAAAAGAAATAGAAGGTCGTTGAAGAGAAACATAAGGCCGCTAAAGCGGAGATCCAGTAGCTAAAAATTGATTTCTTCGATCGTCAAAGGAATTTACCTAGGTTCTTTTCCAGAAGGTTACTTTGACCAACACCTTCTCGAGGTATGCTTCATCTATGAGTCAGGCCTTGATAAAAGCCAATTGAGTCGTGGTACTGGACGAGGTACTTGAAGAGTTCCCAGATATGTCTCTTTAAGATGAAAGGTTTGGGTATGACGGAGAAGCCGAGATACATGTAGCTGTGGAATATATCAAGGTTGTGCTGCAACGGCCTGAGTTCCTGCTGATCAAGTAACTAGCTCGGTTCAACTCCTTTAACCGTGAAGGAGATGAGTTCATGTACCAAGAATGTCGATTCGGACATCCAGGATTTTTTGGCTACCCGGGAACTCACCTCGTATCGAGAGCTCATCGGCCCTCGTCAATGCTCCTATTAGCTTTCCTTATGAAAACCTTTCTTTTGGTGCTGCTCAAACCTCGGAACCCCCTGAGAATGATGTGAAGTTAGATCCTACTTCGGCTATTAATCAGGTTGAGGCAGTAGTTACTTGACCTGTACTATCTTTATCTTTTTTTTTTTGTTAAATCACTTTGGACGGCTTGACCCTTTTTATCAATGAAATATAATTGTTTGCTTTAGTTCATTTTGAATTCAGTTTATATTTGTTATTCTTATCATACTCAATTTTAATTTCAACAAATCATCCCTTTTACACTTGAGCAAAAGGCAAAAGAGAACTCTAATCTTAGAACATCACTCCTTAGCTTACAAAGGCTTATACATGAGAAGAACAAGGATTTTCTCAACAAAAGCAAATTTATTCAATATTTTAAATCCCGCCTGTCTGACAACGCCGAGTTCCAAGGCTTGGTAGAGAAATTAAATCTCTCTCCAGTGAAGAGAGGAAACAACTCAAGGAGGAAAATAAAAGGACCTCCCAGAAGCTTGAAAACTTACAGAAGGATGCCTGTAAGTACGTGGAGAGTTCCGACAAGAGAATTTCCTATTGGAAATCCCAGGAGAAACACTTCAAGCTGGAGTTTGACCATCGCGAGGCCGAGGTGAATCTTTTTTGAGATCAAATACAAGAATATGAATATATAGTGTTTGATGAGGTAGGATTAATCACCTTGGACGAGGTCGAGGAATGAGTTCGTGAGCTGACCTCCACTCTTGTGAGCATTGCCTCCAGCCACAGGGATTACTAGAGGAATAAGACCATCTTGGCCATATATTGGCCATGTATGATGATGTGAAGAAGAGACCCCAAGTTTCTGAGTTCATATACAAGCTAACATAAGCTGACTAAACTCCTCATCAGCTGCTACCCCATCTTCAGACATTGTACCTGTCAGAGGTGGAAAGGGACGAGGTAGAAGAGCTCGAGATCGACAAGGTCAGATGAGTTAGGATAGTAAATATTGTAAAAGTAGGTTATATACATTGTAATTAGAAGTTCGATAGGTAAAATTTATTTTATGTAATTCTAATAAATATAACCACAGTATTATACCGAACTGCTTTTTAATGAAATCGATTTACTTAATCTTTCATGTTTGTGACTTTGACTTCGGCCAAATTTATTGCATAAACTAACTATATGCATTTATTCAAAGCGGCACCTAGAAGAACCGGACTTTCATACTCAAAGTCAATTTATTATGTATTAGTATCAGCAATTTACTAAACTGAATGCTTCCAAAGAGGCGACACTTAGCCGAAATGTACTTTTGTACTTGAAGTAGGTTTATTATGTATTAGTAACGGCAATTCACTGAATCAAATATCCCAAAGGAGTTCGATTTATCATCTTAGCCATTTTGGTTAAGGCGCATAGCCCATCTTAGGCCTGGTACAATCATAGACCCGATAAAGGAAAATAACAATTATAAGAAATGAATGTAAGTCAAGAAAGTGCAATTTTACTGATAAAACCTTCGTAAATTACTCACATTACAGGTTCTTGGTAATTCACTACTATTAACCTTACCAATTTATAACTACCTGATTTATAAGCCTCAATAACCTGATAAGGGCCTTCCCAGTTCGCCTCAAGTATCCTCAACTTTCAGCTCGGCTAGCTTTATTTCATTTCAAGACATACTGGCCCAAGCTAAATTGAGTATTGTTTACCTTGTCATTGTAGTATTTAGTCATAGCTTTCTTGTATTTAGCCTCAAAAATAGCTTTCATTTCTCTCCTCTTCTCCAAGAGGTCTTCATCTTGAGCTCTTCTTCATTCCCTTACTCAATATAATTTAATGACCTTGGGTTGGGTACCCCGATCTCGGTCGAAATTATTGCCTTATTTTTGTACGTGAGACTAAACGGGGTTTACCAATTGGGTGTTCATGGAGTCTTCCTATACGACCATAGAACTCGGAATAAGTTATCCACCCAATCTCCTTTTGCTTTATCCAGGCTCATTTTCAGGCCTTGCAGCATTGTTCTATTTGTAACCTTCACTTGCCCATTAGCTTGAGGTGTGTAACCGGAGTGAATTATTGAGTGATTTGCATTTATTTTGCATCAAGATTTAAATGGATTATCTAAAAATTGCTTTCCATTGTCTGAAATAATCTTTTTTGGTATCCCAAATCGGAAAACAATGTTCTTCTAGATGAAGTTTAGAATTGTTTTTCCTGTAATTATGGCTAAGGGTTCCGCCTCTACCCATTTGGTGAAGTAGTCTATGGCCACCACTAAAAATTTTACCCTTCCTGGGGCTTCAAGAAACGTACCCATGATATCAATCCCCCATTGAGCAAAAGGCTAAGCACTCTGCACTGAGACTAACTCCATCTGAGGTCAACGGGTTACGGGTTACTGGTGTGTGGAATTGGCAATTTGAACACTTCTGGACGAAGTCATGTACTTCTTGGAAGAAAGTGGGCCAGTAATATTCCCACCTTAAAATCTTCTTTGTCAATCCTTTCGTACCTAAGTGGCTATCACATAAGCCCTCATGAATCTCCCGAATTATGTAATTAGCTTGAACATGCCCAACACACCTCATAGTGGTTGTAAAAAGGACCTTTTATAAAAGACTCCATTTTCTAATACATACCGAGGTATTTTGAGCCGAACTTTCCTTGCCTCAATCGGATCAAGAGGGGTCTCTCCGAAGTGAGGTATCTTACTATCGAAGCCATCCATCTATCATTCATCTCTTCTACCACAGAAACTTTGACTTCATATATACTAGGCTGACGAACCTCTTCAACCAATACTTGGTGTCCTTTCTTTTCTTTTGCCAAGGATGCCAATTTTCTAAGTGCATCAGCTCACTTATTTTCACCTCGGGGAACTTTGGTTATCAAAAAATAGGAAAAAATTTCCTACAAACCATTTACTACCTCTAGATATTTCTTCAATTGGGCATTATTTGTCTCGTAAGTTTCCTTTACTTGATTAACCACGATCTGGGAATCACTGAAGACTAAGAGTGAATTGACCTTCATTTGATGAGAAAGGTGTAGATCGGCTATCAATTCTTCCTATTCCATTGTATTATTTATTATTTTAAATTAAAATGCAATGTATACGTCACCTCAGTCCCCTTGGGACTTTTGAACAAGATTCCATCCCCCTACCGTCTTCACTGGAGGCTCCATCTACATGCATGAAGTAGTAATCACTTGGTATTTCTGGCTTTTCATTTACCACTTCCTTCTTCCTAGAATGTTTTGTTTCCTCCAAGGTGCGTTCATGTATTTCCACCAAAAAGTCCACTAAAGCTTGACCATTAATTGCTTTTTGAGGACGAAAATCAATTTCATGCTCTCCGAGCTCAACTTCCTATATCAACCGCCCCAAGGCCTCTGGCTTGAGAAGTACTTACTTTAAAGGTACGTCAGTTAACACACATATGGGGTGCACTTTGAAATAGGGGCAAATTCATCAAGCCACGGTTACTAGTGCCAACATCAGCTTTTCAGTTGGTAAGTATCTCACTTTAGCTCCATGCAACGCTCTACTAAATGAATATACCGGTTTCTGTGCTCACTTATCCTCCTTCACTAGAATAGCACTCACTGTTTCTCTAGCTGTTGGTATATATAAGTATAAGGTTTCTCCTGGCTTTGGTATAGTTAGCGCAGGCAACCTCATCATATGTTGTTATAGATCCTCAAACGCCTTTTGATAATCGTCTGTCCACTGGAAATTTTGGCACTTTTCAAAACTAGGAAGAACGGTAATTATTTTTTAGACGACTTCAAAAAAATGTGACTCAACAATGCCAAGCATTCCATCAGCTTCTGTACATCCTTTAGGCACGTTGGAGATTTCATCTCTACAACCACTTTCACCTTTGAAGGGTTCACACTTAACCCTTTCTTGGATACGACGTACCCCAGGAATTTACCTGAGCTGACCCCAAAATTGCACTTCGTCGAGTTTAAATTTAGTCCTTATGTCTCAAAAGTTGAAGGACTTCGTCCAAATCTCTTATTCTTATCACCAAGATTTTTCTCTTTACGAAGATGTCGTCCACATAGACCTCAACCACTCTGCCAATTTGCTTTGCAAATACTTTATCCACCAACCTTTGGTATATAGCTCCAACATTCTTCAAACTAAAATGTATCTTTTTATATGTGAATGTTCCCTAATAAGTAATAAAGGTGGTATTGGGGGCATCTACCTCGTCCATGAGCACCTGATGATAACCCTTGTATAAATCAAAGAAACTCAAAAGTTCATAGCCTGAGATAGCCTCTACTTTCAGATCAATTGCAAGTAAGGGGTAGAAATCCTTCGGAAAATACTTGTTCAGATTCGTGTAATCAACACACATTCTCCGTCCTCCCCTCGCCTTTTTTACCATAACCAGGTTGGCAATCCAAGTCATATACTTTACCTCGAAAAGAATATCTGCTGCCAGCAACTTCTCAACTTCAGTTCCGATGACCTAATTTTTATTAGATGCAAATTTCCTCTTTTTTTTATACAGGTTTGACTTATGGATCCATATTCAACATGTGAACATCACCTCAAGTGGTACTCCCATTATGTACAATAGGGAAAAGGAAAAGACATCCTTAAACTCTCGGAGCAACGATACAATCCCCTGATGAAGTGCATGATTCTGAGATGATCCTACCCTAACTTTTCTTTCAGGGAATTTCGAATCCAATAGGACCTCAAAAACCTCATCATCTGCTTCCCCCGAAGGGACGATATTAATTCTCTCCTGAGGTTTCTTGTTGATCACCCCGGACTGAAGCTATTCCATGTTCTGTTGGAAACTTCATTATGAGATGATAAAATAAAAAAATTGCTTGGTCGGCTTTAACCAATCTCATCCCAAGATAACATCGTAAGAAGAGGGTGCATTAATTACGTAGAACTTGACCATCATGGTTTTCTACCTGGGGTAGTCCCCTACAGTAACTGGTAACCAGATGGTTCCTTCTGACATCACCTCTCCTTGGGTGAAAGTTTAAAGCGGTTGACCGGTCCTCCACAAACTACCTCGGTCAATACCAAGCTGGTTAAAACATGTGGCAAAGATTATACTGGCAGCGACACCATTATCCACATATACTCGGTGTACTTCCTTATTTTCCAAGATCATCTTTATGACCAAGGCATCGACATGGGACATTGCCTCAGGAATAACATCCTCTTTAGAAAAGGTGATGACCTCTTTTGATTTAAATTTCTTATAGTGAGGTTCCTCTAAAGGCACTCTTCTCGCCTCCGCCTTCATATTGGCTTGCGATACCCCTTGCGGAGGTCCACAAAAAATTGTGTGAGTTACTCCCGTAATATTATCGTTCTAGTTCTAAGGTGGGGGTAGAGCTGGTACAGGAGCTACCTTTCTATATTGTTGTTGGGAGCCTATAGGAATGTAATTGGGATTAAAATTATGATTCTGACCTGAGTACCCTTGATGGTGGTATTAGGGATATGTATTCTAAAGTGAATCCTACCTCTTGTATTGGTTAGATCCACGGCCCCCCTGGTGCTAGTAGTTCCCTTAGACACCTCGTCCATGACCTCAAGAGGAACTTGTAGCAGTAGTTGTATATTGCATCAACATACCTCATTTTAAGCACCCTTTGATTTCCTTCATGAGATCCTTACATGACTCGATCTTGTGACCGTGATCATTATAAAAGTGACACCACAGGCTACGAGATCGTTTATGTGGTGGAGCCTGTAATACTTTTGGTGGTCTCAACACATCCTGATAGACTGATAGGATCTCCAATCTCGTCTTTATCAGTGGCATCATGGTATTTTTAGAAAATTTGAGCTCACTTTGCCCCCTATTCAACCTGTCAAACACGTTCTTCTTAGGGATCTTCTCTTCCCCTGGCTTCCTTTCAGACTTACTTCCTTCTCTCTTTTTTTTATTTGTCTCGTCCGCCATGGAAAAATTTCTAACCACCCTAAACAAATCTTGTTCCGTTTGTAGTGGGTTCCTCCTCAGCTTGATATAAAGATAACTGGGATAAATTTCATTTAAGAAGGTTAAGATAACAAGTTGATCAGTCTTATGTTCAATGTACAGGATTTCCTCCGTGAAGTCCAATTATGCGCTTATGGTTTCATAACCTTTTGCTTGACATCAAGCAGGTCAGTAGAATTCTTCACCATATTCTTTTTCTGGTAGAAACGAGCATAAAATAGCTTCGTTATCTAGCGAAATGAAGTAATGTTGTTTCTGGGTAAGTCATCAAACCAGGTCCTGGCTTTTTCAATTAAATGTTCTGGGAACACTCTGCACATGTGCTCCATATTGCACTGACGGTTCATCATCTAAAATTTAAACTGGGATAAGAAATCACTAGGGTCAGTGCTCCCATCATAAGGTTTAATCGTTGGGGATTTGAAACCTTTTGGTAAAGGAGTATTCATTATGGCTCTAGAGAAAGGGGTAAATCACGTCCCCTGCTTTATCAATTCCAAGAATTTTATCCAACTTATTTATAATAAAATTCTTTTAAGGAGTTTCTCTATGGCTAACTCCTCCACTTTGATCTTGGAGTGGGCTCCACATCATCGAGGGCTACGACTTCGATATCGTCCCTCGGACTATGTTTCTTTTCGTCTCTTGTAAAGAGAGGATTCACCTTATCCAAGCGCAAGTCCATTGACTCCATTGGACATTGGTGTGCTTCCTCCTCACATCTGGGACTCCTTCCTTGGCTGGATTGAGTACCCTCATTGGTCCTTATCTCAGGATACTTCTTACACCATTGTTCAAATAAGGCCTGATGTTCCTGAGAAAATTTTTCGGCAGTTGTTGACCGAACATTTTACATCATTTGTTCTTACTCACCCTACTGACTGGGATGGGCGGTAGATAATTGACTAGCTTGTGTCCCGCCTCCACGGCCACTAACACTTCGTCCAGTGATGTCGTGGGTCATAGCCATGCCACCACAACTTGCCCCTCGTGTGCTTCTACTTCTTGTGGTAACCATCTTCTCAATGTATTTGAATTCTAGTTTTTTAAAACAAAAATCTACAACTCGATCCCCACAGACGACGCTAATTGATAAATCTCAAAAGATCACCAACAACTATACTGCTAAATTTACCTTAAAATACTGAATGGCGGTAATGAATCACAGATAAGAACCTGCAAAATAGAGCCCAGGGTGGTCCCCGGGGTAATTCTCCGATGCTTAAGTTAACAATGAGCTTTAGAAGATTATCTGAATATTTTTTGTAAATAGTATTGTGAGCATACCTTTGCATTCCTCCTTTTTGGCTTATATACCTGTCTCTTGTAACTGCCACATTAGTGGGTGCTATAAACAGGGAGTAACCTCTGCAACTGTTATTACCACTTTAAACACGTTAATCATAATAACTTAGTGGGCGCTGTAAACAGGGAGTAACCTCCGTAGCGGTTATTGCCACTTTAAACTCATTAATAGTGATCACTTAATCACTACCGTTATTCTACGGTATTAATTGTAAATCAATGAATTAAATTTGAAGCACGAACGGAGCACCAAAGTAGAAAGAAATATATAAAAGGAAAATTGAGATTTGAAAGTAGAAAGGAAAACATGGAAAGGCGAGGGATGATATTGTATATTATTAAATACAATTGCGGCGGTCATAAACATCCGTAATTTGCAAGAAGGAATCGTCAATTTACCTCTTATACAATTACGATGTTTTATGAGAAGCCATCATAATTAGGTTGTGGTAGATAAAATTACTGCCTATTTTAAAACTGCCGCTATATATTTAGTGGCGGGTGGAAATCACCACAATAAGTATAAGAAACCACCGCAATATGCCCATCTTTTTGTAGTGATTAACATATAAATTTAAATTGAGAAAGAGAGAGTGGAATCAGGATATGATAAAGCTTAAAAGGGCCCAACCCAATGCGATGTTATTCCTCTTCTATATTTCATGATCGACTCTCTTAAATTCTTTAAAATAAGTCAACCAATTTTGAGAATTTTAAGATAATGACATAAAAACTAGAAACGAGGAGAATTTTTATTTTATTTTTATAAAGATATATGTGTACTTCATATCAGAAGTCAGCTAGCCTGCTTTTGTTTTCATACACTTCCCAAAAAGTACCTGGCCCCGTATGGGAAGCTCTTTCAATTTTATCTCCGTTTTGATCATTGACTCCTCGACTAACCATGGTTTCAAGCGAAGCCATTCCATTATAGTATACCTGTAAAAATACATTTCAAGAGGTGAGAGTATATCCCTTCATAATGTTTAAGTAATTAATAGAAAAAATTAAAACAACTCTAGATCAAAGTAAGCACATAAGAAAAAGAAATCTCATTCTTTCGTTTTACTAGAAAACGGGATTTAAAATAAATTAGTATCCCGTCTCACTCCTTTTCAACTAATTTAGGTATTCCTTAAACATTTACGTAGACCAACCTAGATAAATGAAAATTCTAGTCTAGTAGTTGTGACTACTATAAAATTTATCAAACATAACCACATACGAATATCAACATTCAATGGGGGTGGTTAGCTACCCGTTCACATTATATACATATTTATCATCCTTTCCTTTTCTTATCTTATAAATTTAATTCAACACATAGTAGTTAATCTGAATCTAATTAATTATAGAATAACGGTAGTAACAAGGGTTTATTAGTAATTAATAATTGCTATTAAATAGTCTAATAAATGTAGAATAACGATAGAGTAATGTGGCAATAACTGTGGAGGAGAATATGACTCCCCATTTATAGTGTCCACTAATGAGGCAAAAGCAGTTACTAAAAAAGGTGGCAATAACCACTAAGGAGGTAATTACTCCCCATTTACAACGTCAACTAATGGGGTTGTTATTGGAACCAACTATAAAAGCCCATACAATGAGAAGGCCAAGGTACGCTCAGAATACTATTCTAAAAATACTATTGATGCTCTCCTAAAGTTATTACTAACTTAAGCATCGGAGAATTACCCCGAGGACCACCCTGGGCCTTGTTTTGCAGGTACTCATTCTAAATTCATCACAAGAGTTCTTTCATAGTGAGGTAGTTTTCATTGGTGATGCATTGAGATTCATTAATTGGCGCCGTCTATGGGGATCGATAGCTGTAAATTCTTATTAATATATTAAAATCTCAAACTTTTGGGGAAAAATGGTTAACACAAGGAGAAAAAACACACGGGGAGAAGGATATACTGGTAGGACCACGTCACGTGGCGATTCTATTCGAGGTGGTAGAGGCTAGGGTAGGGCACAAGCAACCTCGGTGCCTACCCGTCATACTGGTTGACCAAGGGACCAGGACTGAATGATCACAAACGTCCAGCCTACCACAGCGGAGAAATTCGCCCAAGAGCACCAAGCTTTATTTCAGCAATTATGAGATCCCATGGGGATGCTCAGCATAGTCAAGGATGAGGTGAAGAACAGGAGGAGGAACTACCTCAGAGTTCCACAGAGTCAACTGACTCCAGTTCTAGTAATGAAAATCCTCGTCACAAAAAATAAAAGCAAGCAAATTTAAAGGAGCGACGTCAAAATCACAACCCTCGCAGAGATCGAATCCCACTTCGAGATCACAGGGACAAAGTTGGCCCAAGCAAAGATCCATAAAATTTTATCAAAAATGAACTGGATAAAATTTTGGGAATTGACGAGGTGGGGGATGTTATTACCCCCTTCGCGAGGAGAATAATGAACACTCCCTTACCTAAGGGTTTCAAATCACCAAGGATAAAACCCTATGATGGAAGCACTGATCCTAGAGACTTTCTATCCCAGTTCAAATTATAGATGTTCAATCGCCAACGCAACAGGTAGCACATGTGCAGAGTGCTCCCTGAACTCCTATTGGAGAAGGCCACGATTTTATTTAACGACCTGTCAAGGAACAGCATCACCTTTTTTCGCCAATTAGCCAAGCTCTTCTACGCATGCTTTTACCAAAAGAAGAAGGTGGTGAAAAACTCGGCCGATCTCCTAGAATTCAATAAAAAAGGCGACGAGACCATAAGTGTGTACCTGGAGCGTTTCACAAAAGAAAGCCTGCACATAGATCACAAGACTGACCAACTTGTCATATCGACTTTCTTGAGTGAACTTCAACCCGGTTACCTCTACACTGAGCTGAGGAGAAATCCACCGAAGATAGAGTAGGAGTTGTTCAAAGTTGTAAGAAACTTTTCCACAACAGATGAGGCCAACAACCGGAAACGGGAAGGGAACAGGTCGGAAAAAAATATGTGGACGACAAAATCCGTAGAAAGAATGTCTTTGACAGGCTGAACAAGGGACGAAGAGAGTCGTAGTTCCCTCAAGGCATCTTAACCCCATTAACAAGGTCGAGATCCGAGATTCTTGCATTCCCTAGAATGTATTGAGGCCACTACCGACACTGTAGCCCCCGCCCCATAATCGATCTCGAAGCATGTATTGTCACTACATAACGATCACGGCCATGACACCAAGAAATGTAAAGATCTTGTAAAAGAGATCGATGACTGTGTCAAATGA
>JBDJHY010631263.1:0-12651 GCA_039654485.1 Withania somnifera | reverse complement strand
ACCATACTTTTGAGTCTGTTAGGATCTCAATGACTACACAAGAAACTGATAAGTCTATTAGGAGCTCAACATATACATATGACCTGTTAAGTCTCATAGGAGCTCAGTGAGTACATAACTTTTTGAGTCTGTTAGGAGCCAAATAATGACGTAAGAGATCTTACTAAGTTTTCTAACTTATTTAGACCTCAATGAATACTGATTCTGTTAGGAACATTAAACACCATACTTTGATGCTATGCCTTACTCGAGTTTTTCTCTCCTTTCTTTTTTGTATACATAGACATACACTATGTAATACAATGATTATTAAAATTATAGCAAAGAAAACATAGTTTAAAGACTTATTAAGCATCCTTCTCCTCGTGAAGACTATTTCATCATATAGATGTGGGAACTAGCTGTTACATACCATGGGTATTGATCCTTGAAAGGATTTTAAAAGGTTGGACTCTTACCCAAAAATAAGGGAACGTTATATTGTTGACTCTTTTAGTCGCATTTCCATTTGATCCATTGATAGAAACCGGTGTTCTTTATTTCTTTAGGGAGAAGTTTTCCAATGGTAACTTGTGTAGTTTAATAATCAACATCTTCCCAATGTAGTATTTATTCATAGTCTTTAAGAATTAGTATTTTTTTATGCAATACTAACAGGTCTTGATGCAACCATATCTTCTTCCAACATTTAGTGTAGAACTAACATCTTCATTTATTGAAAAGTATTTGATGAACCTATTTGTTTATGTTTATAAAAGGCGTTGTAATATTGTTGTATCATGGAAATTAGCACCAACATAGAGTTGGGGCTGGTGACAAGTGTTCCTTGATATGTCACCCATTAATTGCATGGTGAGGTTCGGTAGTAAGGGCAAGCTTATCCCCAAGTATATCCAATAATGTTAGATCATGCAGTGAGTGAGATATGTGTCTTATGAGTTAGATCTTCCTCCAACATTTTTGAGTATTGATGCTGAGGCACTATATTTTGGATAATAATCATGTGCTCCAGTGGGATTAAATTGAATTAATGATTTTTGACCTTCATAGAGGATCCTGTGGATATTTTTGATATAGATGTCACAAGGCTGAGATCTAGAGAGATTATGGTGTGATAGTTCAGTGGGGGCATCATCCAGTTGAGGAGGATACTAAGAAGACTATGAGGGACATGAGATCCTAGTTCTGTCACTTATTTGAGCCTTCAGGTACTTCATGTCTCTTGACATTTTCATACAAAAGTCTTTTTGGTACTAGATATTGTGATAACCCTTTAGGTCATTTCCATGTTCTTGTGCATTTTATATGTTTAAAGAATTTCCATAGCTACTCCAGGTCATTTATCATTTGTTGGGACTATTAGTTTAGTTTTTGGTAGTTTGTTTAGGCTTTATTCCACTTTTTCTATTTTAGACCATTACATTTAGAAATAGTTGACTTTAGTTAACATTCATTGAAGATGCACTCAGAATCAAATTTTAGTAATTTCTTTTGCTTTTAAATGGGGATTTTTTTTCTAGGTGAAGCCTTGGTCCAAGTCCTGGTGATTTTAGGGTTAGTTTTAGCTACTAATTTGGAGATGAAAGTTTGACTTTGGTCAACTTTTGGAGATTGGTGCATTGAATTCATATTCTTATGATTCCATTAGCTCTAAAACATTAAGATTGAGTTAGTAGGTCTTTTGGTTTGGTGTTCTAGGTGACCAGGCTTATTTTTGGCACCTAGTTTAGGCTTGATTAGGCAAACATAGAACTCGGTCAACGTTCAGTTAAACAACATCAAATGGTCATTTTTTCAATTCTTTTAAACTTGGAATTTTTTATTCCAAGTTAGTAGAATATGTGGTTTTTGTTTGCTGAACCATGAACTCATTTTGAGGCTTGTCGAGAAATTTAGGGTTATCAAAAGTTTGAAGATTTTTAGTTGCTCATGCAGGACTCAGGCCTTATTTGCTATCGTGGTAAGTGGTTGTGTTCATGAAGGTCTAAGGAATATGCCTTGTGTGTTTGTGGATGGTTCCATGTATTCAGGAAGAAGACCCAGATGGACTTAACTTAGGTTCCTTCTCCATATTTGTGGGAAGGTCACCACATTTGCCAAGGTTATACCTGGGTCATATCATCTTCATGATGGTGTCTTTAGTTCTCGAAGAAGGGACCCCTGCCAGTAGATAAGTCTTTTTCCTCATTCTAAACACCAAGGTGATCCTTTTCTACCATAGAAGGGCCATTTGAGTTTGGAAATTTTGGAGAAACCATATTAGTGAGCTTGGGGCAGTTAGATGTGAGCTTCATGACCGCTTTCTGTCATTTGTTTGTAATTTTTCAGACCTAGTCCCTCTTAATTCCTTTAGTTAATTTCATACATTTTCTTTCTTTTGGGACTTATTTAGGGATCATATAGGACTTGAATAGTACTCATATTTTGGGTACCCGATCCCTGACTTGTTGGGATTTTTTTGTTGCGATTTATATTTTTGGGTTTCTGGGTTCACAGGCCTATGTTTACCCGAATTTTGGATCAAGAACCTATATTTCCATATGGTTCTTTTTAATATTGTATTGATGAGTAGATTGCTATTTTGATAATGGGGATTCAGTCAGAGGCTTATCAGAGTAGCTCAAACACATTATTTGGGAGCTCAATTGTTGGACTCCAAGTAGGTCATGACTTATGTTTTTGAGACTTTTCCCATGTTAGGTATACATATAGTGAATTGCTAATTTGTGGGTGGGACTTACCTTACTAGTTTTATTTTTCAGCTTAACTTAGTGGCCCTAGAATAAAATCTCGAGTTAAACCCTTAAAACATATTATTGCTTATATTTGGCTTTAGTTTAGTTTGGTTTATCTCCTTTATTGGACTTGGTTTTTGGATTATTCACGAGTTTTTAGCATCTGGAATTTAAAACACTCTTTAGGAAATAAAAATGGATTTTCAGAGGTTTATTTCTAGATTTGAATTTCATGAAGGAAAAATTGGCATGCTTTAGTGTCGCGGCTAGGCCATGGATGCGGTCCAGAGGAGGAGTATATGGTGGATGTGAGGAATACTATTTAATTCCCCTAAAGGTCCTGTATTTATGATCCCTGAGTATTGGAGAAGGAGTATATGGCACCACTGAGCATTTCATTCATGACCCCACTACATTTTATAGAACCATTCCAAATATTTGTATGCATTGCGCTTAAGGGTGAAATTGGTAAGCTTCTTGGTTGATGGGTGAATCCATCGTAGATATGAGGCCTGGTTGGGTTTTGTTTGATTGGTGTGTACCTTCTGGGCTTATGAGGATCTAGTTATATTCCTGATTGTGTTTTTCTTTACATGTACCTTCTAGTTATACTTTTTTTCTTTGCTTGTACCTTCTAGTTATACCTTACCTCTTTACTTCTATATGTTAGTTAGTAACATGTTTCCATGTTTTACCCTTAGTTTTCTTTTTCTCTCCTCATATGCTACTTTTAGATAGTGATAGAGGTAGGATTCTAGTATTTACTAACTAGTGTTACTTTTCTCGCTTTTTATATTATATATGTTATGATCCTTACTACCTTATTAATTTAACTTATCTTACATTTACATGTCACTATATTCGTATCCCATGCATTCTCAATCATCCTATGATACCTATTGTGTAACCCTTGTACTTGGTACATGCAACACTTTTGCATATTTTCTAATGTACATCCTATTACAATTCATTTCAACAGATGTCTCCTTATGCGGAATTTACTGGCTCGGAGTTCAAGGTGATATCTTGGCATGTAGAGTTGGTCTGTCTCCTTTAGTTTATGTACTTGTCTTATTTTTATTCATTTAGGGACAATCTAAATACATGTATAGATATTGTATCTTTTCAGTTTGCTTGTTATTATAGTAGCTATTGCACCGGATGATATTGAAAGTGCAAGATGTGAGGGTGAATTGCAAATTTTTCTTTTCCCTTAGTCGACTTCCTTGCAAACTAAGTCGATTGTTACTACAATTTGATAGCATAAAATGTAAGATTAGTAATGAAAGGAAATTGTACATATAATATTTTATACTTGTTGGGGCTAAAAATAAGCCTTAATCTAGTCCCTTTGGGTTGCAAGAAGGTTCCCCTATTTTGAACTTTCTCATTTGATTCATCAATAAATCAATGTTATGATTAATCCTACACAAGAACTCAATCCTACAAATGATATGCCTACACAAGAACTTAAGCTTACACTAATTACTAAGTCCATTCAAGAACTGAACGTATACATTATGTTCTACTAAATTTGTTAGGATCTCAACGTATTCACTTAATTCTTATTGAGTCTGTTAAGAGCTTAATGTATTCACAATTCTTACTGAGTTTGTTAGGAGCTCAATGTAGTTTCACAATGCAACTGAGTACGTAAAGAGCTCAGCAAACACTTTAATTTTGATGTTATGCCTCACTCGTGTTTTTCACTCCTTTAATTTTATATACACAATATACACTAAGTGATATAATGCTTTTCAAAAGTAAATCATAGAAAAAAATAGTTCGAGGGCTTTTAGAACATGTCTATCCTCTTAAAGACTAATTCCTTAAATAGATATGGTAACTAGTTGTTGGAACAACCCAAGGGAATTGCTCCTTAGAAAGAGTTTAAGATGATGGAATCTTTCCAAGAATAAGATTATTATTGATGACTTATTACTTTCCAGCTATTTGAACCATCAATAGTAGAAAAAGTATATCCTTCAGTTATGTGTTCAAGGTTATAACAGAGAAATCTTAGGGTAAATACTAAGTTTCCTATTCATCTTGATCGTGTTCATTGATATATTTATTGAAAATTTTCAATTATATTGCATGTGTACATGATAGAATAGCATGAAATTGCAAGATTAAGGACATTATCATAATTTCTTACATTTGATAAAGTGAGGTCAAGTTCATGATTTGTTAATCCCTAAAGTGGATCTTGTCCATGATTTGGGTGTCAAAACCATATATTTTAGTTGAGATTCATGTTATTTAGTTGAAGGATTAAAACATTTGTTATAATTATTGTCAGTTCTTAATTAGGATAGTATTTATAATTGGCTTTTAAGCTTAAAACTTGGTTATAGTCAGCATAACCTAAAAGATGGTTTAAATTGCCTAAAATCAGAAGGTCCAATCAGTATAAAGTATGAGCATAGCACAGAAAAATGACAGAGTCTGATGATTAGCTATGATTTGATGGTCCCCTTTGTGGATAAATCAACTTTAAATGAAAAGTAACCAGTACATGGTCATTTTTGGGAGTAGTATTAGCATAGAGGGGGTTTGAGTGAATAACTCTTATTTCAAACCTGCATATCCAAGCGTAGGAAGTTATGATTTCCATAATAAGTGGCTTATATGCTTTTCTTAGTGAATAAACTAGGATCTCAATTAGCGCCCTTTACACTAGCATGGCTGAAGGAGACCTACCATCATGGTGAATATTGGACTTAATAACCTTGTGTATGGAGGATGTCGATTATAGAACCTACGATGGTCAGTAAAGTCAGCAGAGTCAACTAAGTGTCAATCGGAAATGATAAATAAGGAAATAAGGTTTTTATTTAAAATTCAATATATTTTGGTTGAAAATAGTTAAGGTTGAAGGATTTTACTTGAATTCACATTGCACTCAGAAAGTAAAGCTTTTACTTATTATTGATAAGTGTGCATAATATTGCCTATTGGAGTTAAGTATTTGATATGCTGAGATTACTAGCATATATTCATACATTTCATAAACATGTATTATCTCATTGCATTATAGACTATTATTATCACCTCATGTGTACTTAGTACTCACCAAGTGATCACATACTTTTGCTATGTTTTATACAATACAGATCTGACCAACCTTCCTGACGCTCGTGGTTGACTTGGGCTGCATTCAAACCAGATGTGAACTGGTGAGTTCCCATTTGATCTGAGAAATCGAGTGGTGTTATTCTTATATTTTACTTTAGAGCTAAGACCTTTATTCTATTCTATATTTTGGTTAATTAGGGGCATTGTCCTCGTATTTTATTATTCACCTTATAGTATCTTTCAAAAAATTAGTATATTTAGTTTGATGTTGAGTTTTCTACTTCATTCAAATGTTGTATTATTGACTGAGATGTGAGGTCCACTACTTTAATATTATATCATTGATATTTATTTCGCTGAGTATGAGAGATAGATCCATGTATGAGCCATGCGTCCATCTGAAGCTACTCTATAGATGAGGATACCTTGTCCCCTCTAGGGGGTGAATTCCCCATCAATGGTGACAATTTTTTTATGCTCAAGATACACCCTATTTTAGATATATCATGGTCATATGAAATGATAGTATCTCAAACTGGGTTGGGGTAAAATACTCAGAGAATATGGAAAAAATTTACCAAAGTAAACTATTTTCTACTTTTTTCCAAAAGTTAAAGGCATATTCAATTCAGTAAGAAGATAAAGTATGATAAACTATTATCTAATGTTCAAAAGGAAAAGATGTAGAATTTAACAGTGTCATGAACCAAAACTCAATTTGTGATGAACCTGCTAAACTAGCTTATAGCTAAGCCAATCCTTAGCATAGAGGGAAATGCAATGGCCACAACAGTTAATGAACCAAAAAAAATAGTGGAAAAGGAGAAGAAGAGAGACAAATATATACAATACAATAGGGATCCATCCCCAAAGCCTGGTAGTAGTGGCATAAGATGAAACTAAAAATACAGAGTACAAATTGAGTAACACAAAATAGATATACACAATGTTGTCTCTAGGAAATACTAAACAAGACAGATATGTGCTAATAGAGGTAGATCACCCTGGATGCTGAGAGCTTATTATAGTCTTTGAGGTCCCAAAATCCATTTTTGTATGGTCAATGCCCATGATGATGACCTATTCTAGGATTTGCATCATGAAAAATGATACAGAAGTGTAGCATGAGTATAAAATACAATGTGTACCCAGTTGGTATCATAGGTCGACCAGGAATGCATAACATATAAATAAAGAAGAAAAAAAATTCTACTCTAACAAGGAAACATAAGGAACAATAGAATAAAAATAAGGGCTGTCTATAAAGAAGCAACGTAAATAAATAATCGACAAGCTAACTGACTAGCATGAACTATACACAAAAACTAGCTAAAGTGAAGAGGCTACCTAAATGACTATTGAAGGTAAGAGAAACATTCCTTGGCCTCCAATATAATAATAGTGTAATAATTACAGGGTAAATTATGGTATAGAAGTGGTATCACAATTCTAACAAAAAGAGTAAATTGAAGAAGCATTATTCTAATTATTAGAGGTAATGTGACATATGAAAGAATAATAAACCAAAAAAAACCTAACTAGTCCCCTATGGGATCAGTAGGTAAATTCAGCCAATCAACAAAACAAACAAACCTATCTGGCCCTTCATAAGACCAGTAGGTACACTCATACAACCAAAAACCCAACCTGCTTCCTCTATAAACGTGGAGCGTACGAACAGTATGCAAAAGATATACAATGCAATAGGGGTATTTATGAAAATTCAATAAAACGTGAACTCTCCTCCTCCGGCACTCAGGCTCACGAAGAAAAGACCTACATAAGACCACTCCGTATACCTTTTCAACACCATATACTCCTAATCCAGGCCCACTCTCACAACCTAAACAACAAGGCATGTGGGGACTCAAACCACATATCAACGTTAAATGTTTCACAGTGTTAACCCATGACTAAAACTGGTGATAACCTCCGAATACGGAACTTAGGACCATCCTAGGAGCTCAATCCCAATACTATCAAAATCAAGTGTCTGGACCACTGAGACTAAATCATGTGACATAACAAGTCTCAATGATAGTCTCTCAGTCCCAGTTCGGGTTTAAATTATGTTTGAAAAGTAGATGGAAAGTTCTTAGGCCCATCCAGATCTAACCAATCCAATTTTAGTTATAAAAGTGCAAGTTTTGGAGAAGTCCAGTTTTATTACCAATTTTATATTCAAACCCTATTTTATATGCAAAATTCCAAAAGCATGACCATAAACCATAAACTGGCTCAGATACAGATCAAAGTACCAAATTTAGAACCCATAATAATCTATACAAGGCATGAGAATTATTTACCGTGCTACCACTACCCAACCTATTCTAACTAGGGTCAATGATAAAATTTTATACTAGAATTGGATGGTATATAAGATTTTGGGTGTAATAGTTCATTAAAAAAGGAATAACACAGTAAAAAGAGGCATAATTAACAAAGAGGAATGAAACATAAGACCTACCCCAACTACTAGAAATTTACAATATTTATACCAAATATAGGCTCATTCTAAAGAAGGTAAAGCTGGAACCTACTAGAGGGCGAAAAATACTATGCAAAAGTGGTGCTAAAACTCGAATTCACTAAAAAGCTTCAAAAAGATTGAAACTATCAAAATAGAAATCTATGCATTATAAGACTAAAATAAGATCCATATTGCTAGATAAAGACTAGGGTCGAAATCCAGAAGAAAATATTGGCCCATGGACCCCGAAAACTAAAACATGAAAAACAAATAACTGGGTGGAATTTCTAAGGTCAAGGAGTGCATAGTTAAAAATTGAGATGATTCAGTCATGAATAAACAGACCAAACAACAACCAAAGTTTGATCAAAAGGAAGAATAGTTTTAAGAAGATCAACATGCAATAGGTATTGGAAACTAACCAACAAGAAGGATATAATGGCCAAATACACTTTCACCAACTCACACCAACAATGCCTAGAAAAGAAAGTAAAAAATCACAGGCCAAGTGCTCACTTATGGAGAAATGTACATGAAAAGAGATCTACAAATTCGGGAAGAAAGTCCTTATATAGGCTTTTCAGTCCTTCTTCCCAGATGTGGATGGCTTGGTGTGAACGTGAAGCATCACCTGGACCAAAACTTTGCGATCGTGGTCGTTCCATTACGATTGCAATGAAGGTCGTACTAGTCAGGGTTTGAGTCCTAAATACCTTATGTGATCGCGGTCCCTATGTCACGATCTCAGATGCCAACACTTTCAATCATTAATGAATATTGGAAAGGCCCCACAAACGCAAAGGGTAAATCCCTGCACCAAGATGACAACAAAAATATAGTTGAAGTCAAGTCTTCAAATTCACCCGATGAACCCTTGGAGTTGTTTTGGAGTCTAATGAAAACAAAGAGAATATTCTACCATCTTTAAAATGATATTCCAAACACAATGAAATCGAATAAATAATCATCCGAGGTTGTTTCATGGCATGTGTACCAAGATCAAATCGAGCCTAAATTAGGCCAACTAACCAACTAATCCTTTAAAATGAGCCTGTTCTCAACTAAACAACCACCCTACTAGCCTAAATTCGATATTTCTAAAGTGACACAGTGTCATAACCCCAAACTCGGGTCATTATGGAGCCTAAAAAATTCTACCTGTAGGAAATACTAAACCACAACCCGGAGCGATGAGCAACGAGATGTAACATGTTGATAATATCAACAAAAAAAAAAGATAAAGAGATAAAGGGTGACGGCAATACATATATTTAATAATCCAAAGAAACACCTCAGGACCTGGCATCAGTGGCATTAGAAGAGTCTATAACCATAATATACAAGATAAACAACTGAATATAAAATAAATTAATCTAGAAAAAGTCCACGTTGGGCCAAAAATAGGGATAGAATAGCTGCAGGTGGATAAGAGGTTACCCCAATGCCGAGTGATCATGGTAATCTCTAAAACACACCAAGGTTAGCTGGAACAATCATGTCCTCATCGATTATTCATACTTGGGTATGCACCAAGAAATAGGATGCAGAAGTGCAGTATGAGTATTAAACAACAAATACCTAATAGGCATCCTAGGACGACTAGGCAAAACGAAGGCATACATAATATAATAAGAAATCAAATAAGATAACACACAAAATGAGTACATAGAGAGGAATGAGGTAAAAAAATATACAATAATTAAGTAAAGAAAAAGAATAGTTAATCAACATGAACCATAGTGTTAGGTTAATACAGGTAAATCCAAAGGCAAGGCAAAAGTACCTTGAACTCCAGTGTGGTAACCCTAAGTAAAGACTACCAGCTACTAATGAAACAGTGCAACCAACAATAGTGCAAGTCGAGCTACAACAATACACATATAGTAGAATATAGTAAAGAAAATAACAAAAAGTAAAACCTAAATGACCCCCCACCATTGGACCAAAGGGTACAAAAAATGAAATAAAACAACCAAAACCTAACCGACCCCCTATTAGACAGGTAGGTATAACCAGTTAACCAAAACCTAACCAATGTCCTCGTAACCTTAGAAGGTTCAACCAAACACGATATGTATGCACTACAAGGGGGTGATGGAAGGTAAACACAAAATTGAGATGCACCTTTTCTGGAATTGAAACCACAGTAGGCAGGACCCACATAAGAGATATTTATATACCACAACTACCCCGTATACCTACCCTAGGTTTTGCTACCGATCCAAGATATTAGGGACCATGGAGGGAAAAATATCCCATATTCCTGAGATCATAACCAAGTTATTATCATTTTAGCGACAAAATCTTGATCTCGGCTCGTATATAATATCTCAGTAAAAAAACCAGATGGTGATCATAGAAGTAATATCACAGTCTTCGATGATATTTGGAAAATAAGGTCGGGCTATATAGAAAAAACTCTCCATACTTTCTAGAAGTCAAGGAAAAGTAAGTATAGTGTGCCAAGTTTCATAGTTTATCAAAACTCTGGTGGTTATATGTGAAAATAGCTCCATAAAAATATTGTTGGTCGTCGTAAGGTTACATGTATAGGAAAAGGATCTTTTGGGTTAACTTTAAGCAAAAATCTACTTTTAGTAATCCCCTACTCATTTCTCAAATGGCATTCATAGTCAGGTTCATTTTATAAGTTTTCATGACAATAGGATCAAATGTATGCTTGCAATATCAAGTCACCAACAATATCTTAACATCATCAAGATGGGACATAAAGGAAACCAGTAATCATGATCATAAATTCAACTATGTAAATACCCAACATGGTGTCTAGGCTCCAAAATTCCATCTAAGGCATGTAGAGATGTGCTAGTACAACTCATAAACAGTAATAAATTCAATATGAAGTATAGATAGAGAGATAAGGTAGAAGTTAGCAAAAAGGTGGACCTACATATAAAACCACCATGACGACTAGCATTTTAAGATAGATATACCCTATATGGGCCCAATCTATAGAATCATAAATGGTATCCTACTTGGACACCAATGACGAAAGCTGAAAAACCATCAAAAACTTAAACTCCACAAAATAGCCCAAACATGCTTGAAACTATCAAGATACCGCTCCATGTATCAATACGAGTAAAAGAAGACCTATATTTTTATGTAAATATTTTTGAGAATTAGACTAAAATGGGCTTGTAGATCCCATAACCTAGAATCTAAATAAAAATTACTAGGGTGTAGGCCACGGCTCAAGGAACCTATGGTTCAAATTTGAGCTTAAACAAATAAGGAGAAAGTACAACAATAGTGCATAAAAGTAAAAAATGCAAAACTTTACATACAAAAGTAACATGGAAAAAGCATAAGAATTACCCCGAATTATGATGAAGAAACACTCCCACGCACTTTACCAAGATGCGATGAACAAATAGCACTATAAGATGCTAATAAATGAGCTTAAAGTCATCTTTAATAGAGGTTTGAACTTAGACCATATAATTTAAAATGTAGGAGAGATGACCCATTTAAAGGGATGGCATGGTAGCTACAATGAGCTTCTGGGCACAGGTGCGGCTCTGCTACAGAGGGTATATGGACGAAGGTGCGGCATAAGCCAACAAATCAGCACCAACACTTGCAAGACATGGAAATTTCATCAGTTTGACCCTTAAAATGAGTTCGGAGTCTATTTTATTCAGACCACACATACTACTATCTTGGAAATAACATCCTGGACTCAATGGTACTACAAAATGACTATCAGAGGTTGTTTGAAGGTAATGCTGACTAAAGTCAACAAAAGCCAAAAATGAACTAAAGGAAAACCTAGCCTTCAAAACCTTCTAGTGGAAGCATACAAATAGCCCTACCAGCCTAAATTTGACACTTTTAAGAAGATAGAAGTATCAAAATTATGAGACGATGCTTTGAACATTGAAAGATGATGAAAGTCAAACTTTAAACTCTAAGTAAAAGTGAATGACTTTCCAAGAACCATCACGAAACTAAAAGCCTTGGGACTTGAACCAAGAGTCCTACTAGACAAAAATTCACATTCCGATGCTAACATGTCAAGACCCAAAATTTATGCTATAATGGCGTCAACAACCCTTCAGTAAAAGCCTAACCCTACAGCCTAGAGCTATGTGCAAGGTGCTATATACTCTCGAATCATCCAACATAGTTGAAAAGCATAAGTAGATATAAGTAAAAGTCGAAGCAAAAGAAAAACATATACAACCCAAATTCCAAAACCTAGTGTCAATGCCACATAGAGCTACTATACAAAGTATCCAAAAGATAAATATACAAAGAAAATCCTACAAAAGTACTACTACATAGGACTTGCTATTGGAAAAATAAAGTAGGCTGGAAATCAAGGAAACCACGGCCAGCTCGAAT
>JBDJHY010631153.1:2777-16218 GCA_039654485.1 Withania somnifera | reverse complement strand
TAATTATCATGACATGTTTGTTTATTGCAGTGCAATTACATGCATGTTGTTTGGTTGCACAAGTATAATTACATAGTTATATTAAATTTTAAAAATAAAAATTAATTATAAAAATTTTAAATTAATATTTGACAAATAATATATTATATAAATAATGCTAAATTAGATATAAGACACACACACACGCATATATATATAGATATTAACTATTGATCACCAAGGTTTTTCAGGTGGAGTCTGTTTGAATAGACCTGATGATTAAAGGAGCTTCTTTTCAAGTTTCTTTAGTCGCCACATCGTTCCCCCTTTCACAGAAAATGGAGAGATGAATTGATATATTTATTGAATCTATCGGGACTGAGGGGTTTGTATAGTCCCGGAATATGGGTGTCCGAAAAGTACAACCTGTAAATCCAGCGTGGGGCGTATTATAAAAACAAATTGATTAAAAGATTAATCTTCTATATTATATTAAAAGTGTGAAGACCGTTAGAAAAATGATTATATATTTTCCCTTTATTAAAAGACCTTCCAATAGATAAAATCATCTTTTCATTTTTCTCTTACAATTATTATCTAACAATTTTTATTATATTTAAAATAAAAAAATCCTAAAATATATAGTAAGAGAACTATATTTCAAAAGTTAAGCAGTCCTGAAAAATTGCAAGAGTAAAATATATGGTAAAAAATTTTAGGAGAATTAATAATTAAGAAATCCTAAAATATATGCTAAGAGGAAAATATTTTACTAAAACTTTACCTTATATAAATATCTCTAGAATTCGTATATTTATTATTTCAAATTTCTAAAGTATTTATTTTAAAATATTAGTAAATTGTGACATATTATTATTATTATTATTATTATTATTATACATTAAATAATTTTTTTGTTATTAATTTAATATATTTCTGATTTTAGTTATAACATATAATAAAGTAAGTCAAAGTGTCAAATAATATTATTTAAATAGACATATAATTTAATATCAATTTCTATTTTTTTTATATAAGTCTGTTGGTTAACGAGAGACACACATGCAAAGTAAATGTTAAAATTGGAAAGATCATTAAAATGTTGATTGAACTTTTTGTCCTTCATTAAAAGAGTATGTAATGGATAAAATTGTTATTTACTATTTTTTTATTTTTTAAAAATTAAAAATCAACAAAAATCTTAGCTATTAAATATTTTCATAATTGAATAATATATTAAACTATATTGCAAATAATTCATAATAATCTAATATGTAGAAATTATATGCATAGATTTAATTTGTTGTAGTGTCTTTTTTTTTTCCTGGTATAATAGTAGTTGAGTTATTGATATCCTAATATAAATCATTATTTTTCCTTGTTTGATTTATGTAATATGACAAATTTTAAAGGAATTTCCCCCCTTCATTAAAAGACTATATGGTAGACAATACAATATTTTTAAATTCAAGAGTTTGAAATTAATTAAAATTTTATTTATAACTTTCATATTCAACTATTATATAGAAATCTTAATTATAATATAAAACTATTTTTAACGTTTATACATAGAAGTAATATTCACTTTCAATTTATGTAGGAATCACATTTTTTAATTTTTTAAATAAAATTTACTTTCAACTTTATTACGAGTCTTTAATCCCTTTAATTTCACACTGAAAATATTTTAAATATTTTTGAGTTCTTTAGATTTATATGAGGAGCTTCGTGTTAATAAAATATTGACAACTAATTTTTTTTTCTTATTTTGTCTTCGATTGATTTTAATTCAAGTCATTTTTTGCATTTGTTTAATTCTGAGTCGAGGTCGAGTCTGAGGATCGTATCTCGAGTCGAGAATTGGGATCGACAGTTGGATCCTAAGTCATGTCAAGTCTTAGATTGCGGGTCAAAATTGAGTAGCGGATAAAAAATTGAGGTCAAGATTAGAACTCGAGTTGAGAGTCAAGGTTAGGTCTCAAGTTGAGAGTTAGGGTTGGATTCTGTGTCAATAATTAGATCCCAAGTTGGGATCGCGAATTGAGGTTTGCTCCCGGATCGAGAGTTGGGATCAGGTTTTGGGTCGAGAGGTAGGGGCCACTTTCCATGTATAGGGTCAGGGTCAAGTCTCAGATTAGAAATTGGGGAAAACCTCAGATCGAAAGTCAGTGGTCGAATCCTTAATAAAAATCGAGGATAGTATCGTGTCTCGAGTTGGGAATCAAATCTTGAGTCGAGTATCATGGTCAGGTGCTAGTCGGGATTAAGGGTCATATTTCAGACATTAAATTGAGGTTGGTCCAACATTAGGAGTCAGGGTTAGAGTTTGAATTTAGAATCAGGAGTCAAGGTCAGATCTCCGGTGGGAAGTCAAATTTTAAGTTGAGAGTTAAGGTTGTGTCTCGAATCGGAGACAAATCTTGAGTCAGGGTCAGACCTTAATTTGATAATCAAAATTGGGTTTTAAATCAAGAGTAGTAAAATAGGGTTAGTATTGGTAGTTGAATCATGACTCAATGTCAATAGGGAATCAAAACTTGAGTCTTGGGTCAAGGTAAGATCTTGGGTCCCAAGTCTAGGTCGAGTTGAGAGTCGATTCTTAACTCGGGGTCGGGGTCGGGGTTAGGGTCCTAAGTGGTAGTTAGGCGTCAAAATTAGGACTTGAATCTCAGCCTAGGGTCGGGATTCGTGTCTCCTATTGAGTCAATATTTAGGGTCAGGTCTGGTGTCATTAGTATTTTTTTTCAAATTATATACCAATATGTTCTTGGATAATATTTTTTCTTACTTACCAAACATTAGAAAATAAGTTAAAATATCACTTATTTTCCAAAAAAATATTTTCTAGGTGTAGAGATCAAGTATTCTAAAAGATGAGGCCAATATTTATTTTAAATTCTAAGTTCCATTAGAATTTCGTTAAAGCTATACTTTTATTGGTGACTGTTAATGATCTTACAAAACGAGACAAAACAAAATAATAATGAGTACAATTTCATAACCATATACATCTATGTGTAAGAGCTTATTAGGCTTCACAAGGCTTAACATTTTATGTTTGTTTCCATGATAACAATCTATCAACAAAGTTATTTTCATAAAAAAGATATTAGTATTTAATTTTTTATTTGTGGATTATACTTCTAATTAATGGTGACAGGAATTGAAATGATTAATAATTATTTCTGCTTGCAACTAAGTACAACTATTCATGTCAACAAACAAGATAATAGACCAACATCTGATATTTGTCGAAAACTTAAAAACTCTGAAGAGTTTGTCAAATATTTCTCATTCTTTTATTAAATGAATTATATTTTAGATAAAGTACTTGAATGTTCTCTTATTTTAGCCCCTAATCAAAGTGTTGGTCAAGTTTTTTTTAAAAAAAAATTATACACTCTCATATAGATACACGCGCAAAGCGCGTACACTAAATCAGTATTATAAATATAACACCATAAAAGTATTCAACTATTAGATACAATATAATTTATCAATTCTAATTGAAAAATGAATGATATGTAATGTGAAATAACAACTTAATACAACTAAAACAAATATTAAAAATATAACACAAAAATTAAATTTTAGAAAATATAACATAATACTTTCATTTCATATTCCAACATAATATACATAAATTTACACCATAAATTAAACAATAAGGTTGCTTTTTTATAAGAAAAGAAAGGGCAAATCTATAACCTCAAATTCTGTATTAATTAAAAATTAATAATAGTTTCATATGCTAAATGAAGAAAATAAAAGATATGTATAATTATATGAAATAAAGGAAGTGAAGATTGAAAAATGAGAAGAAAGGAAATGAAAGATAAATAATTAAAAAGATAAAAAAAAATTAAAAATAATAGACAAATTAAATAAATAAAAAGGATAACATTTAAAAGTAGCATTTAATTACACAATGTAATTATCTGCCAGTCTCACACAATTCTCTGTGTAATTACTTGGTCAAACAAACAGGTCAATTTATATAATTACACTCAATTGCACCCAAATACAATTACACAATAAGTTTCCAAGCAGACTCTTAGCCTCAATGATTTAACAAAATCAGGGTACTAAACCAGGTCAATTAATACAATACAATTTTTATTAATTGTGCTTTTGGACACCTAAAAAATAGATCGTCAATTACTTCTTTTCTAACTACTAACCTTGCAAGGACCACAAATATAAGTCAATTTTTTTGAAAATATTTGCATTTACTAATGAGACATTAAAACTTCATTTTCTAACAAAGTGTTTACATTTATCTTTTTTCTAGTGATTAGAAAAAATTCAAAAGGTTTTGAGAAAGAGTGATAACTGAGTTGAGGCCTATTAGCAGTCACACCATTATACTGAGAAAGATTTTTGGCTAGATGATAACCAAATCTAATTTCGTACGTATGTGATCTGGTATAATGCCATATAATTGTCTAAAGTTCCGGTAATATATATGAATAAATATAATTAATATTATTAGAAAAGAATTATAAAGGTGGGGAGTATTTCATATATGATCTTTTTTAATCAATAAGAGAATTAACTTTCAATTATAAATTGAATGGTATTTATTATTGAAAGGGTGTAAAATCATTTGAGTTAGAAATTCACTGATCATTTTAAACCTTGACGTTGTTCCATCTCCAATTTACACCAAATTTTTGTTTCGATAATTTTTTTTTTCTAAATGATGCTTTTCCAAATCAAGAATTTGAAAAAGGACATCTTGCATAAAAAAAGTGTTGACGAAGTACTTATTTTAGCATCTTATGAAGTAGAGGATCTTATTGTATTAACGTTTTCATGCAAGCTTAGCCAACAAGGCCTTGTTAAAAAAAAATTAAATCTTGAAAATCATGACTTTCTTGAATTTTTTCTTTTGTTAAAAAAAATTAAATCTTCAAAATCATGACTTTCTTGAATTTTTTCTTACATACATAATTCAAAATTTAATTGTGATGTCATTTATACTAACTCATGTAGACAAGTAAGCCTAAGCAACACTACAAAGGGTAAATACAAAATTAAAATGAGCCGGCGAGAAGACAGAAAGTTCGATACAAAAATAACCCAATTTAAATGTTATTCAAAAGTCTGAAATCACTGTGTACAAGCCTCTAGATAGAATAATACAAATACAATCCTCAAACAAAAATAGAATTAAAGACATAAGGTAAAATGGGTCCACGAGATTTGCTGGAATACAAGCAGATACCTCAAAATGCTTTTAGATGCAAGCCTCATAATCTGAATAGAGAGGGAAGGTCAGATAGTAATGGACTACGAATATACATAAAATGTAAGAAAATAAGGTCGAGTACAAAAAATATAACATGTACTCGACAAGTATCCTTGGCTGACTCTAAAATAAAGTGGCGATAAGCACCTAAAACTCCGACACACCTACCAAACCTCCCATAACTATAACCTGCAAGCAGTTGATAAATCCAGTAGAATATGATATTGATACAGGGCGAAAGGGCAATCTCGTGTCACAATTCAAAATTTCAAGTTGTGATAGCACCTGTCTCAACCCACCTAGATAGATAAGCATGTACAATTTTATATGGGTAAACGCTAAAAGTAATGAGTTAGCAAGAAAAAAAAAGGTATAAAAAAATTCAACTAATAGACCACCCAGAAACTTGTGTCACTTTGTAAATGCCCCTAAATAAAGAGTAATACAAAGGTGAAATAAATACATAGTCTCGATATCTAAAAAATCATCAAATAGGATCCAAGACAAAATCATAAAGAGTTTGGGTATCCACTTGATGAATAAGGTAGCTACCTCAACTCTGATAATGTCTAACCAGGAGCTTGATTTAAAAATACACATCTAGTTGCATCGTGCTCTACACCTACACAAGGGTAGAAAACAAGGGATGAGTACCAAAATAACAAAAAGTACTCATCAAGTATCTCTGGTCTGACACTAAAACAAAGAGACATCAACTACCCCAATCATAATCCTCTAGACACCTAGATACAATTATAATCCAACAGTTTATAATGAAAGTAAATAATAAATACATGGTATAGGGATGATAATAGTAAATAACACCTCAAAAGAAACCAATAACAAATCAGAAAATCAAAGTAATCAACTGTAACTGAAATTATATTCAAATAAGAGAGTATCAGCAAGGCACCACCGGCTAACTCAAATAATACATCAATCATTAAGTAAAATCAATATGAAATCTTATCAAGTGCAATAATTCATCCTTATCCAGTTCAAGCGGACCTCCCTCTCCAAATACGTTTCATAATTCATGAAATTTCATTAAGCTACAACCTCGTAGGTAGAGTTCATAATACCTCGATTAGTTCTCAACCCATAAGTTCGATCATGACAAAAAGGTTACATCCGAAGCAACTGAAAAACAAACTCGTGGTATGAATACTAGTAAGAACAAGACAGAGTAAATAAAGGAACAAAACTCTCAAGTTTAATACCCATGTCAATCCCTACCCCACAAGTCCAACCGCAATAGAAAAGGTACATCTGACGCAACTGAGAAATGGACTTATATTATAGATTCTGAAATATCTAGACCAACACCAATACCATATTCAAACCAATAAAGACAATTTTCGTTATTTTCTATTCAATATTTAGGTGGTTTTCCATTTTAATCTCATAACAACAATTTAACTCATCTCGTAGGGGCAATAATCAAGTCCTAAAATTTTATCATAATCATCCATCTCGGACTCATAATATCATCCCAATAATAAAATAAGTAGAGCAACTCAGTAACATATCGTTAAGTAAAAGAGGTACTCCATAACAAATATACTCACGAAATATGAAATTAACATACAAATAATTAAATATATGTGCAATGCAGTGTCAAGGAATGTAATGCATGTTTGTCTCATGTACCTTAGCAATACCGAAAATTGCACATCATCCACATTTTTAGGTATCATATGTCAATATCATGAACATATCGTGAATCACACATTAGCCCATAGTCATTTCATGTCATATTCAATATCATGACAATACCAAAAATATTGATCATATTGTCGTTCATATCATTTCTTAATGTCATGGTAATAGCAAAAATAAAACATCATTCACATTACCTTTTTATAACATATTTCAATATTATAGAAATACAAAAAAGTCACACGTCGGCCATATTGCCTTTTTATAACATATTTCAGTATTATAGCAATACCAAAAATCATACATCGACGACATTGACTTTTTATATTATATTCCTCTTTGTATTTATTTTTTATTATATATATATATCAATGACTATACTAGAATGACATATCGGCTCACAATCTTCTCAAATTCTATCATCATGTACCTCTTAAATCATGTTACGTTTCAGTGATCAATGTGCATTATGTATGAGAAATATCATATGCAAATTATAAAAAAAAGGGAATATCACTCCATGAATCAACAAGGCCACTCATGGGCACCATAATAATGAGAAATTATATAAATCTCAACCAAAGTCACTTAATGCATAAAATCAAATAAAAGAAGCAAGTAAGTGTAATTAATCCTAATCGGGCATCTCATGGCCACATAAGTATCTAAATCCAATGGGAAAATAAGTAATTCTTCAACTCATATTTCTATTTTTATTAACTTTATTTTAGACCCCGCATGCTTGACTCTAGTACCCGGGTAAGTACTCGTCACATTACCCATATAGATACCTTTAAGTAGTCTTCATTACTCCTTATTTTAAGAAAATATAATGAAAATATATAGGAAACTTTATAAGAGAGTCAAGAGCTTCCATTTGTCTTAAAATAAAGAAATCAACTCAAGCGGGTACCTTTCCTTTGCGCTAAAGCTTCCAAGTCCGCGATATCTAGTTAGGGATGTTCATCGGTTGGTTTGGTTCGATTTTATATTTTATTGGTTTGGTTTATTGATTTTTGATTTTCAAAATACTAAACCGATAACGAAATAAATAAGTTTATTATCGATTTTCATTTTATTAATTTTTTGTTCTTAACTATTCAGTTTTGGTTAAACCGATAAAAAATACGCATATAAAATAAATAAATTTTTCTACATTTACATGAACTTAACTAGCGCATTCTCGAATGAAATAAGATAATTGCCGCCGTCAATGTTATGTATACATATTGTTCATAATGTGTAGACTTAATCCTTTATATATGTTTAATTTTTAGAGAATGTGTTAAATGATTCAAAGCAAATTGAATCTTAGTTGCTAAAAGATAGAAGCTACTAATTCTAAATGTACTTTCCTTAATGCCGTAATACAAAAGGGTTGATTGTTGAAGATATTAATAACATATTAGTAATATTTAAATAATGCACTAATGTCTATAGAAGATACTAATAAGTATTATGTAATGGACTAATTTCTATTGTCTAATACATAAGGGATTAAAAAATTAAAATCGAACCGATAATTCGATAATTTTTTTTTTATAAAATCATTAAAAGACCGTTAATCCGTTAACCCAATAGCAATAAACTAATAGCATGTTTATCGATTTGGTTTACTTGTCGATTCGATTTTTACACACCCCTAAATCTAGCCAATTATGGATTTTTCATAAGAAAACATGAAGAATAATACCCATATTTATATATTTTAATTTAGGTCCAAAATTTACCCAAAGAATCGAGTCCAAAAATTCATTTAAAAATTAAAATTTTTTCATGAAATTCAAGTTAGCCATAACTTGGGGATATCAAATATCAACTTTTATTCATAAATTAGATTCAATTTGATAGTCAAAATATCAATTTATCCATAAGAAGTTTGGATTCTAAAACTCCAAAGTGAATCTTACAACATATAAGAATAAGGATGAACTCATGCTTAAAAATTCATAAATAATAAGTATTTGGGAGAAAACTGAAGTCTTTGAAAACTTTTATCACTTGAATCTTTTCAAAGATAAAAATCTCTTCTAAGATGTTTATGAGGGTTTTGGAACATAAAATGGGTAAAATAACGTTCATGACTTAGACCAAATCTCTCCTCATTTAGTGAAAAAATTAATTTTCGCCCAGGCCCATACGGACCACCAAACGGACCGTATGGCCATGGTGCAACCCGTGTGACCTTCTAACAACAAACATGCAATTTTTTAAATAGACTTTTGCGATTCGTTCAGAACTCCATATACATAATTCATATATGCGTATTAAGTGTAAATGATGATCTAGACTCAATGAAATTATCAAAACTTGAATCTGAGGTCCCCTTGACCCATTATGCCCCATGGTCGAAAAACATAAACTTTACTCTAAAATATCAATACCCACTCGAAACCTCCAGAACACTATCCAAACCTTATTATAGACCAAAATGACCTTCTGGATCCAACAGAATTAATGAAATTCTCATATAAGTGCCCGATTATCAAATACTGACTAAAATCAAACTTTGGCCTTTAAACACGACTTTGTCTTATCAAACAGGATAAAATCATCATGCAAAGCCTAGAACTAAAAAAGAAGGTCCTCCTAGACCAATTTATACATTTCAGAGCTGATGAAATTGATGGAATTCCATTCAAAGTCTCGAAACTCCAAATGTTGTCTAAAGTCAATTATTTCAATTTAAAAGCTTTTAAAAACTGCAAATTTATCAAAACTTATAACTATTAGCTTCATTTTCAAAACTAACCTCCTGAAGGAATTTAACGAAGAAGTCGTCTATCTTACAAAGCTTTTTTCTCTCTTTTCAACTTGTACCCCATATATTGAATAAATATAACTTGGGAAAAATTATTGAGAAGAAAAAAATATATATTTATAAGAAATACCAAAAATGACCTTCAAGATCATTACATCTTGTAAGTAAATTCGCAACATCACAAACTAATAGTAATAGATCTCAATCCAAATCATAATGTATCAACATCGCCTCATAGGGCCTCTCAACATATAAAGTATCAACAATAAAGTAAGCTCAAATTTGGATCAATCTTACATACCACATCACCTTTGGCCTGTCTAGGTGCATGCCTCCCTTCTCGAGTCAATGCAAGACTCATGAGAAAATCCCAATAATCATGCTACTTCCTCGTGTTATCAGTCTTTTAACACCTCACTCAATTCTCAACACACAAATTCACTCGCGATGTAAAAGATACAACTTAGGAACTGAGAAATAGACTCGTGAGATGAATTCTAAAATGGACAAGAAAAAAGTAAAAGAATCATCACATAAACCAATCCATACTTATCACGTTTTCATTACTACCATAGTATCACTACTAGCCTATCCAGGTGCATGTTTCCCTTCTTGAGTCAAGCCATAACTTGTGGGAAGGTTCTATTCATTATGAAACTAACATGTGTATGGAGTTCTTTTACACCTTTATTAGTCTCCAACACACAAGTCCACCCGTATCCCGAAGGGTATATATTGGGAGCCGAAGAATGGACTTGTACGATTGGTTCTGAATGAATAGATTGAGGTAAAAAATCAACAATCGCTTTCCCCATACCATCTCAATCATAATCAGTCTACCTATCTAAACTCATAACCATTAATGGCTTTTCTCACTCGGTTCATCATAACCAAGAGGCTTTTCTTATTTCAAATTTACAAATCAACTAAAAAAGGATCAATATAATACCAACTTCAAGAATAGGCAACTAACACATCCAATCATGATAATAATTAGGACCATCCAAGTAAAAGGAACCAGTCCATAACACATAAAATAATCAATAAGTATGTTATGTAATGCAATGTCTAAGCCAAGTACCCATATCAACACGGTACCCAATCCAAACATATTTATATCACAGTGATGTAGGAACGAACCTTGGTCCTTACTTTCATATCATCAATACCTTCTTACTATAAAAATGCTGGTATGAACCTCAACTCTTGCTTTTCATATCATCGTTCTCTTTGCCTTTATTTTTCATGTGAATTCCATCACCTATTTCAAGAACTATATTTCCATACCAATGATCCAAAATCTAACAATAATTAAGTAATATCATATTCATAAAGGAATATGGTGCAACGAAAGCAAGTAAATCAGCAAGGCCGTCAAACAGGAAAATTATCATATAAACTGTCAATCCAAGGTAACCAAACTCCCCACACACGGGTATAATTTCCAACAAAGGATCAATCAAGTGCATATACCCCATTCGAGCATCTCAAATATTATACAATATCTCAACTCAATAAGGAATTTATAAATATTTTTATTCCGTTATTTTAATTTGCATTCTTGACTCTAGTGTTCAGATGAATAATCATCACTTCAGCCACACAGATACTCCCAAATATTCCCTATTACTCCTAATTACAAGACACTAGCACATAAGCACCTAAATCACTTTGTAAAAGAGTCAAGAACCTCTACTTTACTTAAAGTGAAGAAATCAAACCTGTCACGACCCGATCTCTATGGTCATAAGGGAACCTACACCTCATCATAGAAAAACTGCCCAGAAAGTGCACAAAGCAACAATCATTACTAAATGTGAAAGATAAAATATAAATAAGAGACAAGGATAAGCGTAAGTCTAAAACAAGTTAGTAACAAACCCTCAAACCTGATATCTAATACAATGATCCACTAAATAAGAGTACACTGTCTGAAATAGATATTACATAGTCTATCCTGAAATAAGTAACAGAAAGAAAGATAAAGAAAGGTAATAAACAAGCTTCGAATGCCAGAAGCCCTTATCTACCTCAGCGACAGAATCTTCGCTTGAGTCAGGAATCAACATGGTCTACTTGTACTCGGTTCTGCACCAAAAGATACAGAAGTGTAGTATGAGTACCAAACACAATGATATCCAGTAGGCATCATAGGCCGAACAGGCTCATATAATAAATAAAAGTAGTAAATAGCATACAGTAAAAGAAATAAGTCACAGAGGTCAAGAGTAAGGACATATGCAGATAAATCTAGCTATAGATAATAGTGGAAGTAACAAACACAGAGAATAGAACTAGACATCAATAACAAGTGAAGAACTTAAATAAAGAAATGGATACGTACCTGAATCCTTACAACAAATAAATCAAGTAAAGGGAATAAACAAGGGCGGTATACCGATAACCTCAATAAAAGACGAAAGAAGAAGACAGAACCACATATAACTATCTAGAAAGTCATAAGGAGGAGAATAAGAGGTAACAACTACTTAATACAGATAAAGAATCAAATAAGCAGATATAAATCAGCTGACACCCTATTCTACCAGAAGGTACAAACAAGTAAAGCTCACCATCTGACACCTTATCCTACCAGAAGGTACAAATAAAAAAACAAATGCGTAGAGTAACACAGACATGGACGCAATAGTACTAATGAAGAAGAAATATAATTGTGTATACTCCTCCTCTAATATCCGTAAGTCCGGTAGGCATGACCTATGGAAGGAGTCCCCATATACCTAGGATATGTGTATACCCCTCCCCTAGTCATATGCATGCTAATCCCAGGCAACAGGGTCCATGGAGGTTGTCCCCGCATACTATCTCAATGCTAAATTATTTTCAAATATGTACACTCACATCCAGGTTCCTGTAGGTATGAAGAGCGGATACCCATGGAAGTACTTGCATGTATACCTAACAATATGCATTATAACCCTCCCCGATCATATGGATGCTAGCATTAGGTGGTAGGGTCCAGGAAGGGCCTCTCCTCGTATTATTGGATCATGAGTTTAGATGTATGTGCTCAGGTATTACCGAGTCTAAAACCAATCAAAAACTCAATATCGTACCCAGGTGTCTCCGAGACTAAAATCAGGTAATACCTAATACTCAACATCTAACAGTGGGTCGAAGCTATAAGTGCTATCATGGTCATATACCCGGTGTCAGGTTTTAGGGCCTGGACTAGAATAGATAGAAAAAAGGAGTTTCGGGTGCCCAATTGACAATCGGGTCTTTAGAATAATTTAGGAAAACAAGATAATACCTTTTTTTAGTAAAAAGTACGTTTATACGTTAATTTTATATCAATATTGGCTGGTAATATCAAAAAATTTGTGCTCATATTCATCAACATCCAAAAATGGGCCTTTAAGGACAAACCAATATATGAAAACAGGCTCATTAGGGGCATGCAAGGTTCCAAAATCAACAATACTGGGATTTTGTCCATAAATAGTGCAAACTAACGTATAAATCTCAGTATCATGATGATGACATGCATGAATGATAATGAGCACAATCGTAGTTAAAGGATCATTGAAAGTCCAACTGGCCCTACACAGGCTTGGAAGTCACTACAGCAAGCATTACCAACCAAATTAATTCTCAGGATATGAAAAAACTTTTTAATAATTCCACCATCTATGTTCCAGAGTAAGTGCAGACCATTCAGGACCATGTAATTTATGATCAAAGCATAACACCAATATGTAATTAAGAATCGGACTAAATAAGCCAACAGGGTCTTGGGTACCAGCCTAAAATTCCCAATCTAAGGATGC
>JBDJHY010631043.1:0-16219 GCA_039654485.1 Withania somnifera | reverse complement strand
GTCTTCTCTTCATCTCTTTTATTTCCTTCTGTTGGTATGAATACTGGGCCATCACATACCTCTCTTGGACAAGGTTTAATCTTGTCTACAGGTGGGACACAGATGCCATCCTTACTCAATTTTTAGGTTGTGACACTATTGGGGTGGTGGGTGGGATCTAAAAGCTTGACTTTCCTTTCACCAATTGTGGAATAGCTCACCTGACATGATATTCTGCATCTTTATAAAATCAAAATGTGTTACGTTTTATCATCCATTGCAAGGTGGAGTTAACTACTTCTGTTGACAAGCATGATTTCTATTTTGATGTTGTTTTGTATATATCTAACATGACATTTTCATATTTGGGAGGATCTGGCCTTTAGTTTTACTATAGAAGGTGGACTGTACTTCTTATGTTGAGAAGTATGAGTTATGTTTTGACATTGTCATCAATGAGCATACAATGATCTGGTATTATTTCATCACCTAAATAGAAGATTTAGTTATAAAGGTTACTGTTTTATACAAGTTTCCTGAAAATTTTTAAAATTGATTTGGACTACCTTTAGTTTTTCATCTTTTCAAGAGTAGATGATTTACCACCCAGTCTCTTGTAACTTTATCCCATATCCAACTACTTTACAGGTATATAGAGACACCATGGAACCAATTATCGCAACCATTTTTCAGCGCACAAAAGCTACATACTTAGCTTATGGACAAACAAGTATGTTACACTTCATCTCAAGGTTGATTCATTTACTTTCCAAAGGTTGCTTACTATTTTTTTTATCAAATCTGGCTAATTTTTTCTCCTCCTTTGCTAGTACTCCCTGACGTTCAAAAAATAAAAACATGTTCCAAAGAGACAATAAGTTATTGTTCACATGCTTTTTTCTTAGATATTTTAATGTTGTGAATCCTTTGTACTAAATATGTTGCGATCTTATGTTCCTCCGCTAAGAGTTCATTTTTTATACTAAACTAAAATAAACCTCTTTCTTTTCAGCTCAAGTATTTGAATATGAAGAATCTTTGGTTCAAGAAAATATAAACAACCTGAATTCAAGAGGGATGTCCTCTCATTTAGGGTGGTTGAAGACGATATCTTATCTATATATGTTATTATATTTTTTCTTTATAGGGGGTGATAAATATGATATTATATGATTTTGATATGGTATATCTTTCTTTGATTAGTTCTTTGTATGTATTTAGAATGAAGTTTTATAGATTTTAAATTTTTAGTATATATTTATATTTTTATATATAAGATCATTAATATTATTTACTAGTACAAATTTTTGCATATTAGCGAGTGACAATGTGGTCTTTGAATCTCTCCTATGATTGGCTCATCAACTATTAAAATATCTATTAGAGACAAAAATAATTTGGGCGTTAAAAGTATTGGTGTTGAACTATCACAAAATTAACAAAAGATATTTCATCACTAAAAGTATTGTATTGATTGAATTAGTTATTGTCTTTGAATATTCATAACGATTTGATGAAAATTAACAAAGGGAAAATTCAATCGCTAAAATTAACATATAACAACTGGAATTTATTATTTTGATTTCAAGGTTTTAATGACTAGATGACCATCAATGATTTGATCATTAAAATCAAGTGTAATGACCAAATTAAATATTGTCGCGAAAGAATATTTAACGATCGTATATGAATATGGTTGTCAACCTTTAATTATAGAGCTTTTAATGACAAAGAACGACCAATTTTTACCGGGTTGTTATAGAATTTTAACAACAAGATTTGGTCATTTAACAATTATATTTCCTTGCATTAACATTTAATTTTTATAGTGGTAGAGTTCTGAAATATGACACACCTAATTGCACAAATAGTGGTTGCACAGGCCCAGCAGCCAGCCATAGTTTCAGCAATTCAACAGATAGTTCTTAATGCTGGATGGTAAGAGTGAGAGAGTTTTTTAGGATGAGTCCTCCATAACTCCATAATTTTAGGGTTGAGTAGGATCTTGAGAACTTTATTGGAGGTTCGAAGGATCTATGGGATGATGAGAGTTATGGATGTGGACGGAGTGGATTTGGTGGTATTCCTTCTGAAAGATGTTTCTAGGTCCTTGTGTGATACTTGGAAGAAGAATAGGGGTATGGGAGAATCTCAACCTTTATGGGATGAGTTTGAGGAGGCGTTCATGGGCAGGTTTTTCCCGCGGGAGAAGAAATAGGAGAGGTTTGTGATTTTCTAAGTCTGGAACAGGGATCCATGAAAGGTTCTAAGTACAACATGAGATTCACAAAGCTAGCATAGTATGATCCAGAGATGGTTACAGACATGCGCAACCGCATGGACTTGTTCGTATTATATCTCTCCCATTACTTGATCAAGGAAAGAAGTTTAACTATGTTTTGAAATAACATGGACATTGGTAGATTGATAGTTCACTTGGAATGCATTGGGAAAGATAAAGCCAAGCTAAAAGAGAGCCACCAAAGCAAGAAGGACAAGATTGGCCAAAATGAGCCCAGCCAACCCAAGTTAGGTAGAGGTTGGAGGCAGCAACAACAGACTTTTACAGGACCATCCCCTTCTTTGTTTAGTTCCCCTACTCAAACTTTTGTACATCCTTAAAATCATAAGCTAGCACTAACAGCTTCTCAGAACAACATGACAGCAGGTCACACTTATCCATTATGTAATAAATGTGGTTAGAACCATCCTTTTCATTGTATGCCTCAGAAGGATGGGTGCATTAGTGTGGTCAAATAGGTCATACTTTCATAGATTGCAATTTAAAGAGGTGTTTTGGTTATGGTACGACAGGTCACCAGATTAGGGATTGGCTATTATCTAAGCAGAGAGCTAGAAATGGTAGGATTTAAGCTGCGGTGGAAGTAGAACTAACAGCCCTCCTAGATCATTAGGGCACTTCTACTAATACTGATTGTGGTCATCATGCAAACCGGTTATATGCTATGGGTTATAGACAATATGTGCATAGTGTTAGTGTTTATGCATTGTTGGACCCCAAAGACAACTTATCTTTTGTATTCTCTTTTTTTGCTAGATAGTTTGGTATTACTCCTGAGATTTTATCTGAGTCCTTTCTTGTGACTAATCTTATTGGGGACTTCATAGTGGCTGAGAGAGGTTATCATAGTTATCCAGTATTTGTCTTGGGATGGTATTTCTAGCTGATTTGCATGAGTTAGACATGGTAAATTTTGATGTCATTCTAGGCATTGATTGGCTCCATTAATTTCATGTTATTGTTGATTGTAGGACTAGAGTTTTCCACTTCTAGTTTCTTGATAGACCTGTTATTAGGTGGGAGGGGAGTAGAATTGTTCTAAGTGTATGTTCATTTCCTATCTGAAGGCTAGGAAAATGATTTCTAAAGGTATATCTACTATTTGGTTTGAGTTAAGGACTCTGAGTCTGAGACTCCATATATTCAGTATGCTCCAGTTGTTAGGGAGTTTTTAGATGTATTTCCTAAGGATTTACCCAAATCCCTCCTGATAGAGAGATTGACTTTTCCATAGACCTCATTCCATAACTCAACCCATTCCTAACGTACCATATAGAATGGAACTAGCTAAGCTTAGGAAGTAGTTAGCAGATCTCTTAGTGCTAAGGGATTTATCTTTCCTAGTGTGTTTCCCAGCAGTTAACCTATCTTATTTGTGCGTAAGAAAGATGGTTCCCTTTGCATGTGCATAGACTACCATTAACTGAAAAAATTCACAATCAAAAACAAATATCACATTTCTAGGATTGATGACTTATTTGATCAGCTGCATGCTACTAGTCATTTCTCTGAATTGATCTTCATTATAGCTACCATGAGCTTAAGGTCAAAGAGTTAGATATTCCAAAGATAACTTTTTGAACCTATTATGGCCACTTTGAAATCGTGGTCAAGTCTTTCAGTTTGACTAATGCTCCTACAACCTTCAAGGACCTCATGAATAGGGAGTTCAATCAATACTTAGACCTATTTATGATTATCTTTATTTATGACATCCTGGCTTATTCTAGAGGCAAGGAGGAGCATGCAATCTATCTTAGGATTGTTTGTTGGACTCTTAAAGAATGACAACTTAATGCTAAATTCTCTAAGTGTGAGTTTTGTCTCTAGTCAGTTGCCTTTCTTGTTCATGTCATTTCCAGTGAAGGTATTCGGGTAGATTCCTGAGTGATATAGTCCATCAGAAATTAGCCTACACCGATCTATCTGTATGATATCTATAGCTTTCTAGGTCTAGGCTTGAATTATCATAGATTTTTCAAGGCTTTTATTCCATAGCCTCTCCCTTGACTTGTTTGACTCAAAAAAGGGTAAAACTTGAACGGTCAAATGTTTGTGAGAAAATTTTTCAAAAGTTGAAAACTAGGTTGACTTCAGCTCCGGTGTTGACTTTTTGGATAGGTCATAGGGATTTATAGTTTATTATGATGCCTCCAAGGTTGGTTTGGGTTGTATTTCGATGCAGCATGGTATAGTGGTGTCTTATGCTTCTAGATAACTTAAGATTCATGAGAAGAATTATTGCACTGATGACCTTGAGCTGGAAGATGTGGTTTATTCTTTGAAGTTATGGAGACACTACTTGTATGGAGTGCTTTCATGTGCAAGGAACTGTCTGAAAGTGAAAGGCATCATTGGTAGGCAGCCAAGTGAACATTCTGCATGTGTAAGTCTTCACTGATCATAAGAGACTCTAGTATGTGTTTGATTAGATAGATTTACATCTTTATCAGAGGAGATGGCTCGATTTATTGAATAATTCTGACATGACAGTTATGTATCACCCATTAAATGCCAACGTGGTGCCTGATGCCCTTAGCAGGTAGTCCTTGGGTAGTCTAACTCATGTTGATGAAAATAAGAGAGTTTTCTAGAGAGATGCATATACTTGCATATCTTGGGGTTAGATTAAAGGGTTTCGATGATGGTGGGATTCTTGTTCATAATGCTTTTGAATCATATCTTGTAGTTGAGGTGAAGAAGAAGCACGATATTGATCCGGTATTAGTTAATCTAAAGGGTTTGCTCTAGAAATATAAAGTCTAAGATCTCTCATAAGGGGAGATGGTGTCCTCCGCTATCAAGGTTGTCTTTGTGGTCCAGTAGTTGATGGGTTGAGAGATATGATTTTGCTAGAGGCTCATAGTTCCAGGTATTCCATTCACCCTGGAGCTATAAAGATGTATAAAGACTTGAAAGAAGTATACTGGAGGAGTGTTATGAAGAGGACATAGCCAAGTTTGTGGCTAAGTGTCCTTATTGTCAGAAAGTGAAGGTAGAGCACCAGACACCAGCACGTGAGACACAGTAGATTGGTATTCTGACATTGAAATGGGAGGTGATTAATATGAACTATGTCACTGGTATACAATTAGCCTAGAAGCATGGTTTCATATGGGTTATAGTAGACCGCATGACTAAGTATGCTCACTTACTACCTTTTCAAACCTGCTATTCAACAGAGTAGTATGGTAGGATATATTTATAGTAGACCATCAGGATACATAGGGTATGATTGACTATTATCTCATATCGGGGTACATAGTTTACATCTCACTTTTGGAGATCGTTTTAAAGAAGTTTGGGTTTGTAGTTTTACCTGAGCATGGATTTTCATCCAGAGATATATTGTCAGGCAAAAAGTTCATATCATCTGTGAGAGATTGAAGAAAGAAAAGAGATAGCTATGATGTGTAGATACCCGCACTTGTTTCCTTCTATTTCTACTTCACTCTGAGGAAATATCCCCTCCAACCAGTTTTTCTCTCATCCTTTTATGAGCATGTGGCGTGTAGCATGTAGCTGTAGCATTGCGTAAGTCCCTATGTGATTACTGTGCACTATTTAATGAGTTCAGGTAGTTATAATCATCATGCATGTCTTTCAGTTGAGTAGTGGCTAAACTTTATTTATTTATTTTTTTGGGTGATTTGAGGTTATGGGTAGGTTCTGTAGTCAGCTTGTCAGTTTCTTAGCCCTTTTCCCTTATTTTGTGGTTGAAATCTTAATTCGAGGATGAACGATCATAAGGGTGAGATATTTTAATAGCTTGAACTAATGCTAAAGGTTGTGTGAGCTAAACAAAATATGTGTAAGAAGTTTCATCAAGATCTGCAAATGGGCCATCTTAGAAAATCGTGCCATAACCTGTGAAGGGGTTCGACAGACCGTGGAACCTATCTAGTGGTACCATCTTTTTTCCTTCGATCGACGATCCCTCTAATGGATTGTGAACCTATTTTGATGGTCTATTATTTGATTCATGGGTTGGATCCCTTTTTCCCTAAATTTTTCTAAGTATGGGATGGTCCAACAAACCGTTCTACTATCCATGAAACCATTTGACGCCTATGAATGAACTATCAAGCCCTTCCAATGAAGGACCCATAACTGGGAATAGTTGACAAGTCGTCGACCCGTCTATTAAAGGTGCCCATTTTCTGTTTTAATCCGACTTTTGTAGGAACTTTTTAGATAATTTCTATTCATTAAGTGGTTAATCCAAGTTGTTTTGGCTCTAGTTTAGGGTAAATAAAAATACCCAAAACTTAATTCTTTTATTCATTAATCATAATAAAAATCAAAGAGAAATTCTTCTAAGGTTTTCTCTCAAGAACAAAACCAATGGTTTTCAGCAAGGGATCTTGGTGCAACAAATTTTCCATCAATTTCTCTGTAGATTCTCTTTAATTCAGGTAATGGGTATTTCAATAAGGTTTTCTTTTCAACCTTGTGCCAAACTACCTAATATTTTGGTACATGGTCATAACTTAGAGATTTAGGGTGAATCCTTTTAAATGTTATTCATGTTGAATCGTGTATTTTGATATACTCTTGATCATTAATCATCTTGATACATATGTTCATGAAAAACTTTCATAAATTACTATAAATTGAGAATCATGGTTTATTTCATAAGTTCTAGTTCCCTATATAGAGTCTTTATGTCTTTTGTTCATGATTTTGGGTATAATTCCATAATTAAAGGACAAGCTTCATGATATGGTCAATTTTAGGGTTAAATTCATGGTTCATGGTCATGGTTAGTCTTATGTTGCATGTATTTTATACATGTAGATTCGTCATTCATCCGGATGTTTGTGGTTGACTTGAATCAGCATTCCTAGAGGATTAGAAGTAAAGCACTTAGTTCCCGTTTGGATTAGAAAGCTGTTGGATCATTTTATTTCAGTAAATTTTAGAGCTTAGACTTTTGGATAGTACTATTATTATGATTTTTGGCCAACGAAGGGAATTGTCCTAGTTTATCATTATTCATCTTGTTAGTGTCTTTCAGACACAGATTGTGTTAACTTTGGATACTGAATTTTTATGATTTATTCATATACCCATGGACTGATGTGAGGTTTACCATTCTATTTATATTATTATTGCTATGATATTTCCACGAATCGATTTTACGGATCATGATGGCACCTACTATACGACCAGTAGAAGAACCAAACCCCATTGTTTGAAGCCTACGCGGAGGACTACTAAATCAATTGCAGAAGTATATTAAAATTCAAAAGATAATTAAATGCGGAAGTATTTCAAAGAAATCAAGTTAATAATAATAAGAAGAAGTCTTAAAGAGTAACATAGTGTACCAAAAATCTGGTATAAGTGTCAAATGAACCACTAAGTACAGAAATGATAAAATCGAAGTAAGTGTAGTGTAACTATGTATCCAAAATACAATGGAGATCAATAAAAACATAAGTTCAAAGAGAAGCAGGAACAAGTTGGATGCCAAGCTCACCCTGACTCTTTGATATGAATCAGATCTGAACGAACAGTTGTTTGTATATCACGAACGGGAACCTGTATTCGGATCTGCACATGTGCAAGTGTAGTATGAGTACAAGTTGCAGAAGCAACCCGTACCCAGTAAGCTTCGAGGGCCCACTAGGCATATAACAATAATAAAAATAGTAAATAACAAAATATAATAAAGGGGTCACAGAAGCAAATAGCACAACCAGGGAAGAAAGCTACTCAAATAGGAATCAAGTAACAAAGAGACATGTATCACCAGCTAATCACATAACAGGATCTTAGGCTATGAAGGAAGACGTACGTGAAATCCTTGCAACAATATATGTGAATACTAATGCAATAAACAGGAGTCAAAAGGAGACAGGAGTAGAATATGTTTATTGGTAACCTTAAGTAAGGATAAATGAATAAATAATAAGCTAAGGCATAAATCCCAATAATCACGAAGTATCAATTAACCAGCAATAAAAACTAAGTAATAATAATTATAATAAAGTAAGCAAATAAATGCTGACAAGTCCCCCAGACAGAAGCACAACATACACAGAAAACACGTTCATCGTAGGCCTTACATCTTATCCAGGGTACACTGACGAAAAACAAGTGCAGAAAAGTAATACAAACACATGAAGTAACCAATCCTTTGTACGGATCTCCTTTGGTACCTTTAGGCCGGAGGTAAGGTCCATGTAGGTATGTCACCACATACAATCTCTAACGTCATCATAACCTCACATTCCAAATTACAGAGCCTCTATGGTCTCAAAGTCTAGCATCTCATGCCGAACATCAATAGTCTCATCAAGCAGTTCTCGACAATTAGGGCGTACAACACCTATATATTATAGTATCACCAGTAACCTCAATAGATCGAGCATCATCAAGTTCTATAACCGGCAGTACCATTTGTGTCAAAAGTTGTACTCACTATCGTATAAGTACGGACTCAAGTCCCAGCGGCTGTACTCACTACCTAACGGAATCGGTCTCAAGTCCCAATATTTATTAGTTAGATGATAGTTCCCGGCGCCAGGGTGTAAAGCTTGGGCTAAAATAAGTAAAAATAGTATTACCGGGTGCTCGATATCATGCCGAGTCTAAAATAATTAATAGGTCATTCACTTATATTATTATTAAGTATTTCAATTTATCAGCTTAAGTTATCATTCCTTATTATCACCAAAATCAGTCTCTAGCCTCACGGCTCAATAATCATTTGGTGATACTGACCTAACCCCAATACACTCTCATCGAAGCCAAAGGCCCAACCTCTCATGTCATGAATGCACAACATATCAATAAATATATATCAATATATGATCATGTATTAGCAATTTCTTATGCCTTGCATAAGTATCTTTAGCTAATTTCTAAGTCACATACACCATATAAATCGGATGCCAAAATATATATCAACAAGGGACGGGAAAAACAACGGTATAAGATCACTATATACACCTACATAACCAACCCATGAATGCTATTTAGTGTAATTATTAAATCTATAAGCCCAGAGGAAGCCCCATAAATCCTACCTATTGTTCGATTATAAAACACTATAAATCACGAATCTTACTCCGACTGATATCAAACGAGCTCATCAAAATACGGATTCAAATGATCTGAAACTTACATCATAGTATTCTATATGTTAATACAAGCCTAAATATATATTTCATGCTAAGTTCTGGATTGCGCTTAAAATTGGGCCTAAATTAGGCTTGTGGGGCCCGCTCATCGAAATTGAAAATAAACTTCACTAAGGGGCTCCCAACATTATCAGAACAAGTGATCTAAAATTGAGCACAATTTGAGTGCGGGAAGGGATTCAAAATAGCACAGATTTGATTATAAAGAGGTCAAAGATGCATTTTTATGAATTAAGCGTTGGAATTTCGATGTATTAATGATAATAAAAGAAAATATACTCAAGGGATAAAGAATTACTCAATAATATATGGATTATGGTATGATGTTTTCAACTTCATCAATTGGGGTCATTAATGGAGGAAACTAAGAAAATTAAGAATTAAAAGGAAGAAGAACTTACCCAAAACACGTAGAAATCAATGAGCAACACTGTGGGGAATTTTCTAAGTCTTTGAATAACGTTTAGGAGAGGTTTCTCGCTCTAAAATAGGAGGAAATGTGATGGTTTTTTCTGAAATAATAAGTTGGGGTCATGCAGGGTTTTTATATAATTTCCAGGTATTTTACTCATCGCTATCGCATCCTAAAGTGTCGTTATCGCGAAGAGTACTGAAAATTGATCATCATGGTCATGAAGAGTACTAAAAATTATTCATCATGATCGTGAAGAGTATTGAAATTTGTTCATCGTGATCGTGTCATAAGGGTCGCAATCGCGAAGAACAAATCCCTGCACTAGAAAACAATAATTTTTCTAAATTTCAACTGGGTTTCAGAAATGAAACAGAGTCCAAATTTGACAAACCAAATATATATTTTATGTGGAAAATACATTTCAAACTCTAAAAAGTTGACTAAATGGACTTCAAAAGTCATTTGAGAGAAAATTACCTCCAAACAAGACTTAGCCAATACTAAAAAAATTCTAACTTTCCACATAACAACTCAAATCGAGCACGAACACCATGGGAAGCATACCAAGGGTCAAACCAGACTAAATTTATAATTCCAAAATTGATGGAAGCATCAGAATTTTGATCCAACACTCCGAACACCAGAATACCAACAAAGCTCCACTTTAGGCCTTAAACTTAATTAAGATCTATAAATTGGCATAAGTTGCAAATAAAAACTCTAAAATACAAAATTAAGGTCAATCTTGACTCTGTTTGACATTCTGGAGTTAACGAAACTATTAGAATTTAATTTAGATCTCGTCTCAGAGGAAAGTTGACATTGGTTAACAAGTACTTAGTTTTAAGCTCTAAAATAGGTAATTTGAGATATATCTCAACTAATTCTCCAGGGATCCAAACTACTGGTCCCAGTAATTTATAAATGACTTGGGAAAACTACTAAAATATTATAGAATGCAAAAAGTTGCATATTTTCCATAAATAACAATGAGGGTCATTACATTAAAAGTCACTAAGATTGTCGTATTTTCCATTTTCTTTGATGGAAAAAGACACACTTTGGTTGGGGGAGTTACCCCATGGGCCGATTAACAATTAGGAGGAGTTGAAATATGCATTCCTTGCTATATTTTTCATGCATTTGAGGAAGACGCAATTTTAGGATAAGATTACAGATCTTTGGTCTAGTCATCAAGAGCCATTGCATGAAGCATTGCTTTAGTTCAAGAAAGAGATTACAAGATGAATTAAACATGACTTGATCGAAAAATGCTTCTTCAAACATTTTACAGGGCATTAAGTACCTTGAATAAGACCACAACGAACAATTTGTGCTGATGTTTGATTATAAGCCAAACTTTTGGATTGGCCACTTGGATAATGAAATGGAAACTAACAATAGAGTGTGTCATACTCGGGATGCCGAGGTGTCAATGGGTGCTACCTACTCATCTCTGAGTGGATATAATGCAATAAAAGAAGATGAAAATAAAGAGAAAATGGCCAAGTTGATAATACAAATTGATCTCTTCACCAAACATGTTATGGGTGCCCCAGTAAAAAATGTGAATATCGTAAACAGAAATAAGGAAAGGGTGAAAAAAGAAGAAAAATTTGTGTCTTTTTATGATTAATAGGTGAAATAATTGACCGAACAAGGGTTGGGTTGTCAACTAGCCTATCAAAGGACAAACTGATAATCAATGTTGGAACAAGGAGCGAGATGGAAATTAGTATGACCATGAGCAAGAGAGGGAAAGATATATACTCGATCGCTATCAAGAGTGGATGCTGAGAAACCATGGGATATTCGCCCAAATGAGCAAGCAAAGACACAAGAAATGGGAGGCTCATGATCTATCTCTAATATGGAAGCCATGTTAGGTAAGATTCTCAAGAAAATGGATAGGACTGATAAGGATATTAGTGGCATGGGCCAAAATATGCAAGGATGAAAGGTGATATCTCCTCGATGAACCAACTTGTTTCATCTCATATGGCCACAATGAATCAACTGGAGAACCAAATAGGTCAAATGTCAATGCAACTCAATCGACGTCAGAAAGGATTGCTTCCAAAAGACACCACATCAAACCCAAAGAAAGATGCAAATTGTATGGTTGTAGCTACAAGAAGCAAAAAAGTAATACAAGGTAATAACGATGTTTTTTTTTGCCCCAACTAGGGATGATGAGGTTGGTGAGAATACCAAAATAAAAATGGGTCTAAGTGGTGTTGGAGGAGAATGAGCCCTAGCTAAGATTAGTGAATGAATCCAAGGAGTCAAATGAGGGTGAAGGTAATGAGAACCATTAACCAGATAAAGATGATGGCATCAAAAATAAGGTACAAGTCCCTCAAAAGAAAGCATTTACCAAAGTAAAACCACCTTTTCCTCAAAGGTTGAAGAAAGCAAACAAAAACTCCAAATCTCAAAAGTTTAACACCATGTTCAAGAGTTTGTCAATCAACATCCCCTTGATTGAAGCTTTGATGCAAATATTGGATTATTCCCGATTCATGAAGGAGTTGGTGACAAAAAAGAGGTACATGGATATTGAAACTGTTGAAGTGTCGTATAGTTGTAGTGCCATTATGATTCACGACTTGGTGGTAAACAAGGAATATTCTGGTGTCTTAACGATACCTTGAGTAACTATTTTACATGAGTTTGAGAAGGAATTTTGTGATTTAGGAGAACGAATAAATCTTGTACCATTTTCCATTTACAAGAAGTTGGGGCTACGGGTGCCCAAGCCAACAACAATGCATCTTTTTATGGCATACCGTTCTATTAAATGGCTAATTCAGATATAGTATGATGTGTTGGTTAGGGTGGATAAGTTCATTTTTCCCACCGACTTTCTTATTATGGATTCTAAAATTGACATAAAGGTACCTATAATTTTGCGTGGACCCTTCCTTGCAACCGAGAGGGAACTTGTGGATGTTGAAAGTGGAGAATTTGGGTGACTAATGATGAAGTCACCTTTAATGTTTGCAATTCTATGAAATAACCTAATGACTACCAAGTTGTGTTCTTAATTGATGTGGTTGATGAGGTGGTGGAACGCATAATCCTGGTAAAAATCCTCGAATCTCTAGCATCCATTTTGTTAAACTATGATCGGGATGAAGTAATGGATTTTCATGAAGTGGTTCCCTCATTGCAAGGGTTGGGTTTTATTCAAGGAACCCAACCAAACTTGATCTTGATTTGAAGAATCGGTCTAGTCCACTGGCTACTCATTTAAAATATGTATTTTTTGTGGAGTGACAATACTTTGACAGTGATAATTTCATCCTCGTTGTAAGGAAAGTGGAGGCATTGTTTTCGGTGTTGAAGAAATTTATTAGAGTTATCGGGTGGTCAATAGCAGATATAATTAGAATCCCCCCGGGTAGTTGTACCCACAAGATTCAACTGATCCTCAAATCCAAGGCAAGTGTTGAGCATCAAAGAAGGTTCAATGAATGAATGCAAGATGTGGTAAAGAAAGAAATTACTAAATGGCTTGATGCAGGCGTTATGTATCCAATCTCAAATAGCACTTGGGTAAGCCCCATGTAATGTGTTTCCAAAAAGGGAGGAATTATGGTGTCAAAGAATGAGAAGAACGAATTAGCACCCATAGGGCCTGTCACCGGGTGGAGGGTATGCATGGATTACCGTAAGTTGAAATCTTGCACCGAAAAGGACCACTTTCCTATGCCTTTTATGGATAAAATGCCTGATCGGTTAGCAAGAAGCGGTTTCTTGGTGGATATTCCAGGTACAATCAAAATGCCATATCCCCATAAGATCAAGAGAAAACCACATTTACATGTCCCTATGGCACATTCATATTTTGAAGGATTTCCTTTTGTTTGTGTAATGCCCTTGTTAATTTCCAACATTGCATGTTGTCTATTTTTGGGCATGGTTGAAGACACCATTGAGGTGTTCATGGATGACTTTTCATTTACTGGGGACTCATTTGAGGAGTTTTTGGAGCATCTTAGCATGACATTGCAATGTTGTGTTAAGAACAACCTAGTGCTAAATTTTGAGAAGTGCCATTTCATGTTGAAAGAGGGAATTGTGATTGGGAACAAAATCTTTGAAAAGGGAATACAAGTGGACCAAGACAAAATATTAATATCAAATTTGCCACTTCCTACTTTGGTGAAAAGGTTAAAGATCTTTATTGGGCATGTGGATTTTTACCGCCGGCTTATCAAAGATTTTTTAAAGATTTCTCTCCCTGTGTGTAAGCTTCTTGAAAAAAAAGCAAAATTTGAGTTCCACGAGAAATTCTTTAAAACCTTTGTGTTGTTAAAAGAAAATCTCACTACTACTCCAATCATGGTTACGTTGTATTGGTCCACCCCTTTTGAATTAATGTGTGATGCAAGTGGATTGGCGCTTGGAGTTTCTTTAGGCCAAAAGAGGGATAAATTATTTCATCCGGTGTATTATGTGAGATGGACAATGTATTCGGCCAAACAAAATACATTGTTAAGGAGCAAGAGCTCTTGGCTGTAGTTTTTGATTTTGAGAAGTTTAGGTCCTATCTCTTGGGAACTAAACTTATTGTGCATACGGACCATTCGTCCATTCGTCTATTCTCTACTTGATGGAGAAGAAGAAAGAAAAACCATACTTTATTCGATGGATTCTCCTTATTTAAGAGTTAGATTTTATTTTCAAAGGTAGAAAGAGTTGTGAAAATTAAGTGACCAACCATTTATCAAAGCTTGAACCATCTATACATTCGGCTGAAGAAAGTTAAACTAATAAAGCCTTTCCCGATGAGGGATTGATGGTGATTGCTAACAATAAAGTGTTGTGGTATGTGGACTTTAAAACTTTTGTGCTATGTGGGGAATTAGCCATAGGGTTGGACTCCCAAAGAAATAAGAAGTCCTTAAGAGATACTAGGAAGCACATCTAGGATGAACCCTACTTGTTTAGGGAGTGTGTGGATGGTATGATACGAAGGTGCATCTCCGAATCAGATATGAGATCCATTTTGCAGAAATGTCATGCTTCCCTGGTTGGGGGATATCATGGAGAAATTGTATGATGCATAAATTCCTTCAAAGAGGGTTATATTTTCCCTCAGTTCACCAAGATACAAAAGAATTTATGAAACCATTTCACCAATGCCAAATGCATGGGGGCATTACTAGAAGACACGAAATACCTATGAAACCCATCCTTGAGGTTAATTGTTTGATGTTTGGGGGATATATTTCATGGCACTGTTTGGGAGTTCCTATGGTGACAAGTACATCTTGGTCGTGGTAGATTATGTGTCCAAATGTGTAAAGGTCGTAGCATTTCCCAACAATGAAGGGTGGAGTGTAACCCACTTCTTGAAAAAAAGCATTTTCACTAGGTTCGAGACACCCCAAGGTATTACTAGCAATGATGGGACATATTTTTACAATGGACTCCTTGAAGGGTTACTTTCCAAGTATGGAGTTATGCACAAGGTAGTAACCTTATACCATACACAAGCTAGTGGGCAAGTAGAAGTTTCAAATCATGAGATAAAGAGCATTTTGGAAACTACAGTGAATGCAACATGAGGGAATAGGTCAAAAAAGTTATATGACGCCCTTTTAGCATACCGAACCACGTAGAAGACTTTTATTGGAATGTCACAGTACCAATTGGTCTTGGGTAAGGCTTGTCATTTATCAGTAGAACTGGACAATGGTTCCTATTGGGCCTTGAGAAAGTTGAACATGGATTGGGAAATGGATGCTGATAATAGGATGATGCAACTTTATCCCATGAATAAATTTTATCTAAAGGCATATGAAAGTTCCGCTATTTATAAAGAAAGGATGAAAAAATGGTATGATGACAAGATCCTTAACTGGATTTTAAACTGGGTGAGACGTGTTGTTGTTTAATTAAAGGTTATGTCTCTTTCTGGGGAAATGGAAGTCAAAGTAGTCTGGTCCTTTTAAGTTATTGAATGCATTTCCAAGTGGAGTGGTGGATCTTGGAGGAAATGATGGCTCAAAATTTAGGATGAACGGACAAAGATTAAAGCATTACATGGTTGATCAACCATCTATTCGTAGAGTTGAGGTGTTCTATTTTGATGGGAAATAATGTTGGATTGAGGACTATGTCGTTCCACAAAATTAAAGAAGATACTTCTTGGGAGGGACCCCTACTTTTAGTTTTTGCATTTTTTTCAATCACAGGCATTGTATGTGCAGGTGTGGAAAAGAGAAAACCAAAGAGTGAAGCAGTACCAAAAAGGAGGTACCAATATGAGATACTACAGACCGTCGTCCCTTATGAATGGTTACCGTAGTCTACAGCCTGTAGTTCCAAAATGTTTCTGTCTAAGATGGTGGTAGAAAGTTAAAT
>JBDJHY010630934.1:0-16219 GCA_039654485.1 Withania somnifera | reverse complement strand
AGGGCTGAAATTTGGCCAAAAGAGAAGAGAAAATCGCCTACCTAGAGAGAGGATAGCCGAGGGTTAGGGTTTTTTTTGATATCACATCTCCTCAGAACTACGATCAAGGCATAAATACCGACAATAGTCTAATAGTGTCATGTACACTTTTAGTTTTGGAGATAAGAGAGAAAAAAATGGACCTCCATCTCGAATGGTAGTTAAATTTAGCGTCAGTTATATCGTCGAGTCAAGACACCCTTAAGGTGTAACCATTTGATTTAAAATTTTTAAATAGGGACTTCACTTAATTTTTCCCACATTCACTTCTCAAACAACTCATTCTTCTTTCTAGTTTGGTGGATTCATTCATCTGCATCATCATCACCAATTCTTGTCATTTACACACATGAATGTTTATATTGAAACCTTAATTTCAATTGATTTCATGAATCTAAACTTGATTTTGTGTTAGAAATTGAAGTTTTCTTATGTTTACATCTTCTTATGTGATATGTGACTTTGATTATTGAATATGGATGAAGTTGTATTCATAGATTCTTCGTATTTCTAGTATAATCAATTAAAATTATGTTTTAGGTGATATGATTTGTTTGATGGTGGGTATTTTATGGGAACCAAATTCTGGATGCATGAGCATTGTGGGTTAATAGAATTATTTTCCCTTTGTGAAATTGGTTGAAAACATGATTCCTTTACTTTATATGTATATATTCATGTGGGAATTTAATTTTCTGGGTATGGTTTGGTGTCATTGGGTTTAACTTGAACAAAATGATATTAAAAAAGTACGTTTCCCAATGATAGATTAAGTGATAACTTTCTTAAGGGCAAACATCACTTTATTTTTGTTTAAAAATTGCATTGAAATTAAAAATGGCATTGTGGGTTTGCAAAACATTGGTGGAACATAAAGGGGTGTATCATAATAGTGTACTACCATCTCTAACAAAATACTATCGTTTGATGTCTCTTACTACCGATCTATGACTAATGCTCAGGAATTGAGCCCTTGCTATGGCGGTCTACTGCTGTTTTCCATGGTGGACCACCGTCCTTCAATGATGGTCAAATCTTATGTAAAAATATTCTCATTTTACTGACCCATGTTCAAATATCTTGTGATTTTTTGTAGATAAATGGACCCAAATAAAATCATCTCAACCAAATCCCCTTGGTCAAAAGAAAAAGGTCCAGTCATTCGGGAGCTAAACCCAAAACATGAGGCACTGAGGAGGGTGAAACCACCTAGGGGAAAAGGAAAGGAAAAATTTATCAATCAGACCACTGATTTATCTATTTCAGATTCCCCACTCTGGGTTTGTTGGTCGAATTCCAATGACGGGGAGGAAGTTGACGGAAGTTTTTCTCCGGTCCAAACTCGATTTCCTACACCGGAGCCTATATAAAATAAGAGAAAGAGGGATGATCCTTCCCAGACCAAGGTTACAAGGAATTAAAACAAGTTTATGGTTCTGGGTCACAAGATTATTTTTGAGGAAAAAAGCTGTCACTTGAAGGGTTGGAGGAGAAATACTCAGATATTTTAGGACAAATCAAAAAGAAATGTTTTGAGAAGTAATCTCTACCTTAGACTAAGTTTTTCTCAACTTGATTTTGGGAGTTTTATAGAGCTTTTGAGAGAGAACTTTCCCCCGATAAGGAGAAAGAGGGCTAAAAGAGATAGCTTACAGCTGTAAGGGTTATAGGTGTTGACGTGCCTTCCAAGATAGATGACATTAGTGATGTTATTGGCATGATATAAACAAGTTATCACTACTTAACTGAGTGGATGAAGGCCACTCTCAATAGAATTAGGGAGTGGTTGGCTGGGTTGATGAGTTGCTCGAGGCCACTGTGGATTGAGAAGGGAGTGGATATAAAAACTTTTACACATATTATGACTTGATAATGGTTTTCACTTTATAGTGCAAGCCTATATCCCTCACAAAATGAGTTGGTGAATCAATTCTAGAGGGTAACTATTTTTTGTTGGATTATTGACAGAAAACTTATTAATATGGGTCAGAAAATCTATGTTGATATTACTGAAAGGGATCGGTCAGATAACTATGACATGATTATTCTTTCCCATTCTTTCTTTCTGAGTTGTTCCATAGAGAAAGAGTTCCCAAGAAAGAGGGGCTAGATGTGGTGTTCTCAACGAATAGCACAATTGACATCACCCGAATTGAGAAGGAGATATGAGCTTAGCAGTGGTAGTAGCCAGAGTTATTTGATGAGGCTGCATTTGTAGGGTTAACAATAGGTGAGCTAGAGGTACATAAATATGCCCTAGGTACTGAGGATTCCATACTTGTTAGAGGGGGTAGTACCACTAGCTTTTTCCCCTCCACCTATCCCACCAATGCCTATTCCTTCTACTACTTTAGAGGTCCTTCCGCCTGTGATACCTATAGATCCACCAGCTATTGCACCTATATCTCCTCTCACAGTCAGGACTGCTCTTGTTAGGCCTCAATCTATTAGGCCTCCACCACATAAGGGTGCACCTAGACCCAGAGGAATTGCACAAGTAGGTGAGCCTTCACATCTTACCTCTTTTATGATCTACCATATAGGATAGAAGGACTTAGTAGCTAAGTAAAGAGCCATCGCAGTAGATGTACAGGTTGATAGCCACCAGAGTAAATGCTTCCGTTAGACCACTTCGTAAGGAGGTAAAGGGCTTCAATTTGATGTTACAGAGGTTTTGCACTAGTCAAGATGAGTTCATGATGACATTGAGAGAGGGACAAAAGGCCCAGGCTGAGGTTTCTCAGGCTGTGATCATCATTCAGGTGGTATGGAAGAAGATGATTAACAGGGATGATGTAGATAAGATCAGCACTATAGACTGGCACATGTGTTTGGGGCCGAACCACTAGAGAAGGCTCATTATGCATCATAGGAGACTCATTATGCATTAGAGGAGACTCACTATATAGAGGAGACCCAGGAACCTACCATCTTGACCGAGGGGGCTCACATAGGAGTAAACTTGACAGATGTGTTTAGGGACCTATGGGACCTGGATGACCAGATTCTAGCTGAGGGATTTGCTCATTTGGTGCATAACTCTACTATAATGGGGGAACAACCGGAGAAAGGCTGATGATGAGAAGTTTGATCACTCTACAGCACCCGCGGAGGACAGGGGTACTGGTGCCCTACCTTTATCACAATCATGATTGTACCATGGGTACCCTTCTACTACCTTCCTTACTCTCTTCACATTATAAAATTGGGGATAATACATATAGCTAGTTGGGGGAAGGGATAGTATTAGCTCTTATTGGATTTCATTCTAATTTTGGGTTGTATAATGATACCCATACTCTCTCTATCTTTTTTCTTCTAGTTTTATTTTGATTGTGTGGTAGACACTTTTATTTTATATTGATGATGATGCGTGTTTGCATGTTGATAGTTTTACTTTCATTTGTTTTTTCCTTCGTATTTAGTTTTAATATTTTCTCTTTCAAACTTGTGTGATAGTTAACCTTATATTCATAAGCAAATGGTAGGACGATCACATCATTAGTTTGTAGCCTTGTTTGGTAATATTGATTAGTGGTACGTAAGGTAGGTTAGTTTGTATTGTAAAAGTTGAGACCCTTTCTTTTAAAAACTTTCAAAAATAGTGCCAGTTTCTTTTTCTGAAATGAGGTTAGACATGAGAAACAAATCTATCGCTCATTATATAGCCACTTGCATCTTCCTTTGACTAGGTGCTCATTCTTTATAATGTGTGTGATGATTGAGAGACACCATTTGGAGGATTGAAGTTGTTTCATTAAGGATGGGTTGAATGCCATGTGTGGTACAGTTTTTCATTTATTTCATGTCATGAGCATCATTTAGAACTCACCCTGTTGTTCCTTTACAAACAACAAGTATATTGTGGTGGAGAGACGATCTTAGGACATTAAATGAGGGAACCCTTGAAATTGACCCTTTCTAACCTACCAATTTGTGAGAAGAGTGACCTAGTTCCACCTATTTTGAGCCTTGGAATATTCTTTGGAAACTACATTACAAGTAATGACCCATTTTTTACAATACCCTTTGATTTGAAAAAAACCAGACCTTGAAACACTAAGGTGAAAAGCAAATCCAACTTAGGCTCAACACCTAATTTGGGGTGTAGTAAATGAGATTAGGTCTAGTGGTTCTGGAAAAAAAAATTCAATAGTGAAAACTTTCATTCCTTCTACCTTGTTGGGTTTAATTCCTTAAAAAAGAAGAAAAATATGAAAATGGAAAAGGAACACAAAAAAATCTTATAGTGTAGGGTGTAAATATTGAATAAATGATTTGTAGGTGGTATAGAAGAAGGAGGATGCAAGGAATCAAAAGAATAACCCAAGGAATATGGTCCTTATTTAGATACCCCTCATAATGAGTTTGGTTAGGAAGTGTAAGCAAAATTACTTTTAGATATTCTATGCATGCGAATCACTAATATCAAAATACTATCCTACCTTACCCAGAGGCTACATTACAACATGGGGAAAGTCCTTTGAGATATCCATTTATGTCATGCTTGAAATGTGCATTGGAAATTAAGGGCAAGCCTATAGCATGGAATTTGTGCATATGATCATCTTTGTGTGAGAGAGAGTTTATATTTAGTCCCATGAGGGTGTCATGTATTATAAGAAAAATAAATTTCATTGGTGTGAGGATATTTTATATATATTTCTTGTGCACAATGACTGAATTTGATTGTGTTGTTGACCATGGTTAGAAAGGATGATACGTGTGATCCATGGAAGAGGTGTAAGGTTGTACGCATGGTAACATTGCTTTTTTAATGAAGAGCATACACTTTTCAAATGATGCATGTGCATTACTTGAGAGCTAGTAAAATCTCATTGATTGGTTGATTTACTCAAGGAAGAGCAAAGAATAAAGTTGGTGGTGTTGATGAGTGGTGAAAATACCACTTATTAGCCCCTAAAATAGTGAAGAAATGCTTGTCCCTTAAACTATTTTGTTTAATTCTAATTTTGATTTGGTCAATTTAGGTTTCAAGTCAAATTTAGTACACCAAGGAAAAAAGGAGCAAAAGGAGTTTAAATTACACAAGTTCAGAGAAACGACCCAAGGCACGGTTGCATCACTGATCGTTATTCCTCACAGCGGACTGCTATTACACTAGAATCTACAGCTAATGTGGATAGTGATGCTTAGGAAACACACAAGGGGATCCAAAGATCAACTTTATTCAGATAACAAACCACCATTTTTAACAACAATAACTATTTCTTATAGATGTCAATCATGATGAAGACTATCAAGTTTGGCGGTCAAATACCCAAACAGCGGACCGCCATCCCAAGAAGCTATACTAACTTATTCTGATGCTATGTGATTTTAGCTCAATTTTTGTATCATTTTAGGAAGTGTATATAATCCATTTTTGAACTTTTAAACTTCATCAGATTTTGTATTTGTTCTTTCCATAGCAATATTTAGTTAGAACAAGTATTAAAGTTAAGCAAGAGAGCTTTCAAGTGTGAAATATTTGCACAAAACCTTGTGAGAATTTGATTGTAAAAATTTTTCCCATGGAAGATATGAATTTTTGAATGGTATAATTTCTCTATTTTTATCAGTACTTGTCTAATTCTCTTGTTTAGGGGCGTGTATGATTATGGGGTGTGAAATATAGTAAGTAGTGTCGGGATTTTAGCTTAATAACTATGTTTTGAGCATGAGTTCATTAATTAATCTATGTTGTGTTGGTAACTTGAGGTTGCAAACACAAGTTCATGATAGTTAGGTCACCATGAGAATGAGACTTGGACTTGAGGATAATTAGTGACATCTATTTGAGTTTAATACTCCCCTAATAGGTAGCTAAAAAATGAGGTGCCTAAAATAAAGTAATCTGCTATTTATTTTGAGTGTTCATCTAATTGATAAATTAGCATGAATACCAATGCCACATGATAGAGATATTACGTATCTATCTATAGCCTTGTATACTTATGCATATTAACAAAAATTTAGCTAAATTTCGATCACCCATACTTACATTCATTACCAATTATTACACACCCCTAAGCCATTATTGTATGTTTAAAATGAAATTTAGCTAAATCCCAATCACCCATACTTGCATTCATTCCCAATTAGTACACACCCCTAAGCCAATATCACTTGTTTAAAACTCTCACATTGCTTGTCTTGTGAAGTGCAAGTTAAAACATTGAATTGTTTAAATTAATCCATATAAATAGTTTAACCCCCCCTCCCCAACTTTTTACATTTTTATTTAAATAAGTCTACTAGCATATACATAGTGAGCTCGAACACTCATTAGTGAATTTAGATCTTTTCACTCTTTATGGGTAAAACTCCAATCCCCATTTAGAAATATTTATCTTGGAAATGACCACTATATATTTTAAGTACGTTTGGGAATTATCAAACTTCCCTTAGATCCAATCATGGAGGTGGAATTGTTTGATGTTTGAAGTATAGACTATACGAACTCATTTGTGAATTTTCATGTGATGAAGTATATTCTAACTGTTGTGGGTTATTTTTCAAAGTGGGTGGAGGCCTTGTATCGGCCTCACAATGATGCAAAGAGCGTAAATTCATTCCTAAAAAGTAACATATTCACTAGATTAGGTATCCCCAGAGGGATTATTAGTAATGGAGGCTCGCATTTTTTCAACCAAATTTTTGGTGCATTGCTATCTAAATATGGGCTGAATCATAGAGTTGATACTCCCTACCATACCCATACTATTAGAACAGTGTAAGTTTCCAATCGATAGCTAGGCCATCCTTGAATAGACTGTCAATGCAACTAGGAAGGACTAGTCTCTTAAGCTTGATGATGCTCTCTGGGTATTACCGAACAGCCTAGAAAACCCCTATTAGGATGTCTTCGTATTATCATGTGCATGGAAAGGCATGCCATTTACTTATAAAGCTTGATAATAAGTCAATATGGGTGTTAAAGAGGCTTAATTTGAACTTAAAAGAGGCTGCACACTTGAGGTTAGATCAGCTGAACATTCTTGATGAATTCAGGCTAAAGGCAATTAGAATGCTGCATTGTATAAAAAGCGTATGGAATTGTATCAATTCTAGAAGATTCATAAGCATATCTTTATTTATGGTGATGGGGTCCCGCTCATTAACTCAACACTTCACTTATTTTAAGTTAAGCTTAAGTCAAGATGGTCTTGTCCTTTCATTGTGGCACAAGTTTTTCCATATGGTGCAACAAGATAAAAATAGAGAATAGGCATCAATTCAAAGTGAATGGGAAGCAGTTGAAACTCTACTTGGTAGCTCAGTAAGAAGTTAAAAATGATGAGGATCTCATTCTTCAGGAAGTCTAAGTACTCAAAGGACTTACGTTCCGCTGCGGTGTTAAATTAGGCGCTGCTTGGGAGAAAACCTAAGAATTGTAACTGTAATAATTAGGAATTTGTGATTTATAGGATTATAATTTTCTCATGGATGTAGGTCATTGGTTTGGAAAACTGAGGCAAAAATAGGGAAAAGTGACCCCATAGACCAAGGAATGACCAGTTCTAACTAGGAAAGGTCAATGGGGAAGCCACTACTTAAAAAAAATCTTAGGGTCACATGGACGTTGTCATGAACCTTACCGTCCTATTATGCATCATACATTCAACGGTGTCCCTAGGTAAGTATGAATTTCCCATTAAAATATTAAGTGTGGAGGTATGCCCTTTTACATGGCCTGTCCTCACGACCGTATCTCCTAGGTCAGTCATTTATTTTGACCCAACCCACAACCTAACCCTTATTTTAAAAGGTTTTATAACCATTTTATTCAATAAAAAATGGTTGGTTTCCTTCACAAGTAGGAATTTTCAACTCCTTCAACTTCTATAACCACTAAGATTCCCCAAATCTCTCCATTATCTTCCATAAAGTTCTCCCTATTTCCATCCACATGCATAGACACCTATGCTACACCACTGTTTTCAATTTTGGGTGCAAAAGTTCGGGCTCTCTCACATAATAACAAAGCACTCTTTCAATCTCTCACTTATATTCATCTATCATTAGTCATAGTAAGTGTATTTTTATGCTTACGTTGATTTTAAAGTGATTTTTCATGAGTTATGGTAGATTAATGGTGTACCTTGGTCAGATTTGTTAAACTATCAAAAATATTTCTCTGTGTAGGTAGTAAGGGGGTGTTATTAGACCTGTGCATATATTGAATGAGGGTAGTGATAGTTCCAAGTGTGTTTAAAATGGTTCTGAACTTAAATATATATGTTGTGTGATTAAATTAGATGATATCATTAGTCCGGGTGTCAAGCACCTTATGAGGATTTGAGCATCATGATATTATTGCACGTCGTAAACAACTTCATCATTTTTCCCGCCAGCTAATATAATGGTATTTTATGTCATATTGTGCACTTAAAACCCTAAAAATAGAGCATGTTCTGGAGTGATAACAGTGTGTTTTAACGCGTTTATTGAGTATTTAAAGGATTAAGTAAATATGAGCAAGTTTGAAGTAACTGTACAGAAAAGAAGAAATTTTTACACAAGTAGGGGATAATTCGCCTACAACCAGATGAACCTTCTAACCCAGTTGCCCAACGGGAATAAAACTGGCTAAAACAACTCAAACAGGCAATGTAACAAACGAACCATCTAAAGGCAGATAATTCACCTGAAGTACCGTTTGTCAGATACTTCATTGGTTAAAGAATAATATTCAAGCAGTCCCAACAAACGTTTTATCTGTTGGGAGACGGCTCATCCAAATGGTACTGCCTGGTGCAAAGTTTACTGGATATATGAGGTGATAGACAGAATACCAGATGGTTCATCTGTCACCAAGCGAATCGCCTGAGGTGTCACCCAAACTGAACGAAGGAACATCTCGAGTTTCTATTATTACACTTACACCCATACCCTATAAAAGGCAAAATTAGCATTTTTTTACATACAACTACTTACATATATTTTAGAGAGAGAAATACTAGGGAGACTTGTGTTTTTAGGGTTTGATGCCCATATTATTTCAAGAATGCAAGTGTTGAATTCTTTGATCATTATTCTACAATTAGTTGGAAGTTTAATTCTGTGGTATGTTCTTCATTACTTTATTGTTTCATTATTGTAGGATGATATCAATGGTGGGCTAATCCCCAACCCTAGGGTTGTGAGAACCATGGGTTAAACTGCACTAGGATCGTAATCTATGTAGGGTTGTTGTATCTATTTCATTGTACAGACATAGTATCTACGTAATAAATGAATTTTAGTGGTTGCAAACACTAGAAGATGCCTAGGTTTAACTAGAACTAACCTTGTGGATAAAACTAGGAGTTGAGATTATTTTAAGAGTTTCGGGGCATTAAGCCTCATTTAATGTTGCTTCTGTAGCAAGAGTTATCATCTTGAGTTACCACGATAAATACAATGCAATCATTCACAGACCTAACTCAGTGTAAAAGAGATTTACTTAGGATTAAAGGTTGTAAAACACTAAAGTAAATAGCATTGTGTTTGTACGTAGCTCTATATTTCGAAAAGATTATGCAACTGTGTAAAGATTACAATCCGAAGGCTAGTTGAGCCCTGGTGACATGAACCAAGGTCAATGATACACCTGAGTCAATCGATAATCAAATATTGCTATACAATAAATCCCCCTTTTACTTTCTATTTATCGCAAGAAACAAGCACTAACTATTAGCTACTATTGTTGGTTGTATACCCGACACCTATTCTCTGTGGGATCGACCCCAACTTAGTTGGGTTTTATATTTTGATGAAGATTTCTTATACTTTAGAAGGAAGTGTAATTTGAGCGTTATTAAATTTTGGTACTATTGCCAGGTAATAAGGCTTTCGAGGAAGTCTAAGTATAATGACTGTTAGTTAGGTTTATTTGTAGTTTTCATATTTCTGTTGTTTTTATCTCCTACAGGACACATGTCAAGAAAAACCTCTATTTTCATTCTATCCTGAGATATTATGAACCTTTATGAGGATAAGTAGGACTGATAATGTCGCTCTACCTAGTCTTTAAAAATGCCATACAGATGTACAACATGCAAACTCTCTAGTTGCACCCCGCAGACCCCAACCTATGAGATCACACAAGGTTTATGTGAATGATGATGATACATACCTTTACGAGGATGGGGCAACCGGGGCAATCATTCTACCCCTACTAGCCCCGGGCATCAAATTAAACATCACCAGCATAATGATTCAGTTGTTGACGATGAAAGGTATGTTTCAAGAAGTTACTGGTGAGGACCCTTACTTGTACCCCGAAGAACTTCACAGCCATATGAAAGTCTTACAACTTGCCTGGAGTGAGCTAGAACACTATCAGGTTGATGCTTTTCCCACTATCACTGAGTGGAGAAGCTACTATGTGGCTCGACGGTCTACCTCCTGACTCTATTGCAAATTGGGCAGAACTAAAAGAGGCTTTCATAGAAAGGTTCTTTCACACGTCAAAAATGCTGGTGCTAAGAGATGAAATAACCAACTTTAGGTAGAAGCCTAATGAAGATGTTCATGAAGTGTGGCTATGCTTTAACAAGAAGATCAAGAAATACCCTACACATAGGTTAGGAGATAAGTACCTGAAGGAGACATTTTATCGTGCGTTGAATGCTCCTTCAAATTAGATGTTGACGGAATCAAAAGAGGGTCCTATATGTCGCACACCTATACACAGGTGTCCCAAGAAATGGACACAATATCGAAAAACATAAGAGGCCAGCACACCAGAGAGTCTGAAATAGATGGTGGGAGCAAAAATGATACCATGACAGAAGATCAAGGTCGGAGAGAGGATGATCAAGACCAAGATATGGCATATCTAAAGATATAGATTGGTCTGATGTCTAAGAAACTGCTCGGGGGTAACTATGATAGAATCAAAGCTATCATGTCCTATGAGAAAGAACCTTACAGAACAAATGATTTTGACTCAAATGAAAATGCTAAGTACCTCCAAAATCAGGGGGGTTACAATAGGGAACCCAAGGTTGGAAATACAACTGCTAGTGTTTCAAAGTCAAAATAGCCTATTGGGAAAAAGAGTAGAGTAGTTGGAAAGATAGAGAGTTATCTAAAATGAACTGGACTAGAGCTTACGTGCCTTCAGGACAATGCAAGAGGGAGTCCACTACCTCCAGAATAGAAGAGATATTAGGGAAATTGTTGACTAAAGTAGAGTCGTATGATGAGAGCCTTCAATCTATTAACACCAAGGTTTCAAATATCGATCAGAGGGTTGACTCTCACTCAGCCTCAATCAGGCACCTAGAATTTCAAATGGGACAGTTATTCACATCACTAAACCAGTGAAGTGTTGGAACAATGCCTAGAGATACTGTGAAGATCCCCAACAAATATAAAGTCTGAGGACAAAGAGATAACTATCATGCTCTGACATTAAATCAAGTGTTATTGAGAGGCAACCCAAATTTCTATCCCTCATTATTCTCTATTAATTTTGTTTTTAGTTGATTGCTACTTGTTTTTTTAATATTCTAAGAGTGTCTTCTATGATTGTAAAAGCCAAAGGTGTAATTAATAAGGTGAAGGAGTTAACGGAGGGCCTGCCAGTCAGACGGAGAAATAGGTGATTCTCCTTGTACTGGACAAATCTCCTAAGCCAACCGTCTATCTAGTAACTTACTGTATAATGGGTGGTCCCAGATGGTGGTTCGAGAAAACCATTTTATGATAAACGGTCTGCCTAATCAACCGTTTACAGATCTTTTTGATAGACTGGGATGGGTCTTAATAATCAACTTAACCCGACCCATCTAATAAAAGGGATATAAAAGGCCTGACTGATCGAATCCCTCTAATTTCAAATGGCTACCTCTATTTTTACATGATCTCCTCCACCATTAATGCACCTTCACTCCCTCATCTTTCATTACAAAATTATCTACTATAAAAGGCTTATTCATGGTACAATGTTTCACACTAAACCAAAAACTCACCTCATCTACTGAAACCTAGGGCTTAAATTTTCAAGTGATTATAAATACTTGCACTGGTAAGATCTTAGTAGTAATGACTAGAACATTATAGTTTTAACTGCCTACTCTTAAAGAATGAAAAGGGGAGAGCGGTGAATTTTGACTAACCTTCCACCTTGTAGTGATAACATTGGCTATTGCAATTCTTATCCCCAGTAATTATGGGCATTAATTTCTTTTATACAATGTGCAATTGAAGTGTTGGTTTTTTTGGACATGATGCTTAGGTAGAATTAATAAACTAATTATTGGTGGAATTTTGAGTGTTAGGTAGTTGGTGCACGTCCAGGAAAATTACATCTTGAGAGATGAGAAATCTGTCCATACCACCTGTTCAAAATCACACTATTTATCAAGGTTTCCTTGTAAAAAATTTTAGACTGGACAACAGGTAGCTCGTCTTATGCTAGATGTTCTGTCTGTTCCACCATCCAAAGCAGAGGGTTGACCAGGCAAATCATCTATCCTAAGACGGGTTACCCAGTCCTCCCGTCTGACTCTATTTCAAGTACATGTGTTTGTTTTCCCAATATGCTTTATGACATTTGGATTTTATCCAGGTACCTATGGCTCCTAAATTACCACAACGCAGGGGGGAAGGCCAATGCTACAGCATCACCCAGGGACTTATAGATGAGGGTTCTAGCCCTGAAAAATTGGTGACCCATCATCTGACTCACCAAGTCTATACACCATCCAGACCTGCTCAGGTATAAACTTCCTCTTCTAATAAGGAGTCTAGAGATGAGTCTCAGAGTTCATTTGAGGCTAGCAGAAGTAGCAGCAGTAGCAGCAGCACACAAAGTGCCAACTTCGCAGAGGTCGAAACTCCCCATGCTCACCTACAAGGAGGCATATATCAGGTGATATAGAGAAAAAATCCAGAGCTTTTAGATGAGTCTCAATGGTCCATTCCTGGTTCTGATAAAAACTTTTGTTGAGGGATTGTTCACTACTGCTAAAGGCTAGTTTTGGTGGAGCATTATTGAAGAAGTCCGGATAGTTACAGACAATTTACCTGACTATATGGAGATTGAGAGAGTTTCAAAGAGTACCATCTTAAATGGATAAACAAACCACCTAACCAATACTATCCAACATTAGTTGATGAGTTTTATGTGAACAATTAATAAATATTGCAGCAAATCACTCCAAAGGGCCAGAAAGTTTTTTGAGTTGGGGGTCTTGGATACTATTACTGTTCGACAGGTTCCCATCAACATATAGACCAAAACATAAACTGTTTCCTATTCGGTCTTGATTATAATGCTCTAGCTGATCAACCCAACTATGTCTACAAATATGACAACCGTAAGACCAAGCAATACTGGTTCCCTCGAGTGCTAGCGGATATGGAGATGGCTTGGTTACGAAACACATGCTGGAAAATCAAACCATATCCCTGAGTTTCATCACTAAGTTAAGATGGGTTGTGGCCCAGATGAGGATTAAGCCAACAATAGCTGAAAAATTAACATATGAAGATGTAGTGTTGGTTGCATGTCTCGTCTTTGAATATAAATTGAACTTTGGCCGTCTAATAATAAAGAACTCTAAATGCACGCTATATGTGAAGGTACGATGTATTCTTATCCTTACTGAATTTTTGAGCTTTGTCAGTAGGCCAAGGTGCCATTGATATGGGCACTGAAGCCTGAATACATATGATGTGGAGAGGTCTAACGATCTTTCTAAGTGGGAGGTGAAAAAGTAAAAAAATGCATCCACATTCGCTGCTAGAACAGGGTTCAACGATCCAATGGACATAGAATCTACAAATATTACTTTCATCCCTTCTGCACATAGGGATTCTAGTGCCTCGGGACCACAGGTCATGCCCCCCAATCAGTATGCCGATCATCCACCACCATCCATGTTTGATTTCACCCCAACAAACTTTGCTAGACTAGTTAAAAGAGTTAAATGAAATAAGACTCAGTTAGAGGTGTTATCAGTTGAGGTAGAGCTGCGATGGATCTCAAAATCAAGAAGGCTTTGGAACCGTTTGACACCATACAATCCAGAATTGACAACATGGAGGAACCCATGAATAAGGGCCTCTATCTTATGAGCAAATCTAGAAAAAATAGGCTAGATTTTAGGTTGATCTCAAGCAGCTATGCACAGATATTACTGTCTTGCAGCAGGGTCACCATCCTATTGGCCCAACATCGATGGATCCCATCAATTCTAATGATGAGGATCGAATATTGAGTTTGGTAGAAATATAGTCTAAGGGGAAGACCGTTATGATAGGTGGTGAGGACCAGGAAGAGTCTGGTAGGAAAAAGAAGAAGAAGAAGAGGAAGCAGAGTAGCCTCTATGAGGTCGATGAGTTGGAAGAGACTCTATGGGCGCCTAAAGAGAATTTTATGATCGACGAGGATCAACGACGAGCACAAGCGGTGGATATTCTGCTAGAACAACATCGGCTGAGTCTGAGCCCTTCAGCAGGTCACCTCCCACCCCCGCTACTATGGAGCCAAACAGAGCATCATCCACTACGGCTGGAAAACCATCTAAGGTTGATCCTGAGACGGAGGATGCTGCCTAGGCTGTAGTTTTATGGTACACTTTCTCTTTTAATTTTTATAGCTCTTTTATCTATTCTGCATTAAGGACAATGCACCGTTTCTCTATGGGAGGGGGTGTACCTTATTTTTGGTTGTTTTGTTACAATTGAGGGTTTTTCTTGCTAGATTCTTCTCCCTCAGGAATCCTATCTAAGAGAACAGGCATGTTAGGTTCATTTTATTTATTTTGATGTGTTTTTATTTATTTACTAATTTTGATGTACTCCATTAAACATTAATACCCATGTATACAACCAATTTCAGCATTCAGTTATTTTATCGGTTGCAATCAAGTGTTGATTGTATGTTATTCTACAATTGCAGTACAATAAGGGTGTTACTATTGATTGTATTCATATCTCCCTATACCATCTAATAAATGATTTTGAATTTAAAAGAGTATATACTTAAAAGTGTGGGAGAGTAATTTTGTGTAATCATTTGTGTATATGATATTAAGAATTTGCTTGGCTCAAACTATAACTAAGTTGAAAGTAGGCTGATATGAAAATAATCCTAGGCCTTCTTTGACAAGTCACTAAAGCCTTAACGAGTCACCAAAAAATTAATGAGTTTCCAAGTTGAACCCCTTTTATGTCTACTAAAACCAAAATGTGTAAGTACCCTAAAAAAGGAAAGAATAAAAAAAGGATGATGTGAAAAAAGAGCATTGAAATCAATTTTTGGTTGATGTACCTATACTAGTGCCCTTTGTACTTATCCGTTGTGTGTTTATGTTGTATTTTGTCTCTTGAGGACAAGCAATAGTTCTATGTTAAGGGTGTTGATGAGCCAAAAAAATACAACACTATAGACGCTTAATACAAAGGATTTGAGGTTGTCTTTAATTGATATATTATGAATTTTAGGTGTTTGTAGGGAACTTTTATACCAGAGAAAATAGGAGAAAATGATGATAAATTTTTTTCAACTAAGATGGTATGGATTGCCATGCATCCATACCTCATTGGAACAGACCATGGGACTGATCATGGTTGTATTATAAGGCAAGACTGGGAGATAATTACTAAGTATAGTAGCACAAATGGCGACACGGGTCGTACCCTTATTATAGACCATTTTCTTGTCCATGGTGAACAATGGATGTTGAGCTAAGGGAAAATTGATCAGGGCATGGGGAAAGATTGATGTCACGGACCGTGTCTGGCCTATATGGTCCGTGCCAATGCTTTTTTGAAGAATCATAGTGAACTAAAGCTTTTTGAGCTTAAGTGTTGAAGAACTGAAGATAGTATGGGCCATGCAAAGGTCGTACGGACCTTAATAAGCTCATGGGTTGGGACTATAAAGAAATACAAAAGTATTGGATGATGTGACGGTATTTTACGTCATATTTTGCACTTAAAGCCCCAAAAATAGAACATGTTCTTGCATAATAATAGTGTGTTCTAACACTTTTGTTGAGTATTTACAGGGTTAAGTCAATAAATGAAAGTATGCAACAATTGTATAGAAAAAGGGCAATTTTTACTTAATAAGGAAATGATTCACCTGAATTCAGATAAAACGTCTGACCCTTTCCCAACAAGAATCACACTGGATGAAAACACTCCAATAGGCAATACAATAGTTAAAGCATATGAG
>JBDJHY010630933.1:10504-26688 GCA_039654485.1 Withania somnifera | reverse complement strand
CATGATAATTAGGTTCCCTGAGATATGTGTGACTTGAATTTCTATGACAACTTTCAAACATTTTGAAATTCTTTTCATACAAGAAACCATTGTTAAACCTAAATAATTCTTAGGTATTTTCATATGCTTTTGGGTGAAGTGGAAACTAAATCTCATCAAATATCCCTTGATTATTAGTTGATTTTCACTTAGATTCCTCAAATTTCATCAAAAAACCCTTTATCTCCTTCTTATTCTTCTTAAAATCTTCATTGAACTTGAAGCTTTTGGGTTTTCTTTATTGAACTTGGAAAGCATTGGGAAATATTTATGATTGCTTTTCCATCATTATTTTGTATGTTTCCACCCTTATTTCCTGAATTTTCTTCCTTATATTTCCCACATGTGTTCTTCACTTTATTTCATTAATTCAAGTCTTTCTCTTGCTCGTTTTAACTTTCAATTTTGGATATGATTTCCCTACAACGTGGGGAATAATTTATATCTTTTGTTTGGAGTTTCAGGTTTGAGGGCCCTTAGGCCCCTTTTCACCCATATTTTTTACCTGACTATTTTTATAGATTTATGGGTATCGTTGGGTTCATCTACACTCATTTGGCTTATTTGGAGCAATCTAGGCATCTTCTACGCTGTATTTACGAGCACTTTGTCAGAGGACAGGTAGGCTACAACTACACTTAGATTAGATGAGAGTAATAGTACCATTTTGCATCTTTTGGTTGGGAATCTTAGGTTGGTACCCTTGAACTCTTCTTCTTATTTAGTCCAGTTCTTGATTACACATTGATGTTGTATTTGATCATAGATTACCCTATGATCTACACTGACTCTGGAACATAGATAGTGGGAATATTGGGAATTTTCATGAGTCCTAGACTTTGATTTGGCTTTTTATGCTTGATGTAGTGATTCCGATCTTGTGTAGAGCCGACAAGATATTTTGTGATCCTTGACTGTGATTGTGCTCATATTATGCAGGCATGTAATCATTGGCTTATTTAGATTCTGCATTGTTTTCCCCTAGCCCAGTATTGATGATTTTGGAACCTTTCATAGCCTTATTGAGTTTTTTTCAGATATTGTTTGACCTTAAAGGTTCATTTTTTTATATTGATGACTTGCATTACTTTGAGATTTGATAATGAAAGTATAGCACATATATTTTGATATGATCATAGAGATTTTTGATATTACCGGCTAATTTGAAATAAAATTGATTTGTAAGTTGACTTTTCACTAAAAATTGTATTTTTTGTTTTTTTCCTAAGTATCCTTAAGAACCGATTGTCGATTGGGCACTCGATACTCCTATTTTCCACTATTTTGTCTAGGCCCTAAAACCTGGCGGCTGGTACATGACCTTGCTAGCACTTATAACTTTGGCCAGATGTCGGATAATGAGTTTTAGCCATTATCTGATTTTAGTCTTGGAGAATATCGGACACAAATGTTGAGTTTTTGACTGCTTTTAGACACGATGATGGCTGGGTATTATGCATTGATAATTTCTACTAGCTTCAGAGATGGGGACTCCAATGCATCAATTTAAATTAAGATTGTATTATTCTAGATTTAGGGACTCCCATGCATCCATAGAGATTGAGATTGTATTACTTCAGACTTTGACTCCCATGCATCCGTGATATCGAGATTGTATTACTCTAGATTTTGGGAATCCCATACATCCGTTGAGATTGAGATTGAATTACTCCAGACTTGGGGACTCCCATGCATCCTTTGAGATTAAGATTGTATTATTTCAGACTTGGGGACTCCAATGTATCAATTTAGATTTTATTACTCCGGACTCCCATGCATACATTGAGATTGAGATTGTTTCACTCCGGATTTTGTCCCATGCATCTGTTGAGATTGAGATTGTATTACTCTGGACTTAGGGAATCCTATACATCTATTGAGATTGATATTGTATTAATCCGGATTAGGGACTCCCATGCATTCGTTGAGATAGAGATTGTATTACTCCAGACTTTGTGAATCCCATGCATCCATTAAGATTGAGATTATATTGATGTGGACTCAGTTATATTTCACTTGTACCATCACTATTTGAATTCATGTCTGTGTTACTTTCCAAACTTGTTTTCTTGTTTGAACCTTATGATAGAATAGGATGCCAATTACTAAGCTTTACTTGTTTGTACCTTCTAGCAGGATGGCATTTCAGTTGGCTTATATCTACTTACTTGACTCTTTATCTGTATTGAGTAGCTTTTACCTCTTATTCTCTTACTTATGGCCTTAATTGATAGCTATTTATGGATTGTATGTGGTTACATCTTTCTCTTTCATCTTTTATTGAGATTATCGGTATACCACCCTTGGTTATTTCTTTTACTTAATGTATTTGTTGCAAGAACTTAGGTATGTCTGCACTCTCTTATTTGAGTTCTCCTATTATTGTAGTCAGATTGTCCCTTCTTAAAATTGTTATCTCTACTATTATTTTGCGGCTAGTTTACCTGCTTACATGTTCACTCTTGACTTCTGGGACATTTCCTTCATTATCTACTATTTACTACCTCAACTTCATATATGAGTCCAATTGGCCTAGTTTACTGGCTACCTAATGGTTTTGGTACTCGTACTACACATATGCATCTTTTGGGTGCAGATTCGAGTATGAGTAGTCCACACTAATTATCGACTCGAGTAGAGATTCTATTTTTGAGGTAGATCATGGATTCTGGCGTCCAAAGCTTGTCTTTTACCTTTCATTATCCTTCATGCTGTTATTTTTGTGGAGACAGATTTTTTCTATTTCCGACATTGTACTCTTATTTAGTGGCTCATTTTATCGGATATCAGGTTTTGGGGTCATTGTTGACTCATTTTAGACTTCTACTTATCCCTGTCCCTTATTTATGTCTTATCTTTTGCATTTAGTTATTTATTCTTGTGTTGTGTGATTTTTTGGTTGGTTATGCTAAGGTGGGATTTAGGTTCCCTTATGACTTAAGAAATTGGGTCGTGGAAAAAGGTCTCCCTATATGGCCCAAAAACAAAGCGGTGATGAGCACCACTACCCTAACAACTCGACCACTATCCTCCTATGACACCAAGCTATAGAAAATATCATAGCTAGCAGTTTATAAGACATATACTGTAATGAACCTTCTAGTCATTCTCGTGCATTGCACCTTTTTTGCTTTCTAGAGCATTCCTGTAGATGCCCCTGGTCATTTATGAAATTGGGACCAGTAGTTTGGTTCTCTGGCGGCTTGGTTGAGAGTTATCTTGAATTCTCTGTTTTAGAGTTTGGACTTAGGTACTCGTTAACTTTAGTCAACATCCCTTCAGGATGAGCTCAGAATCGAAATCTAACAGTTCAATTAGCACTAGAACGTAGATTTCGTTCTAGGTGCACCTTAGTACAGGTACAAGAGATTTTGATGTGAGTTTATCATGTTTTGTGAGATTTCAGGCCGACAGTTAGATGTTTTGAGTTTGATCAACATTCGATGATCAGAGTGTTAGACCGAAAATCTGACTACTCCATTAGCTCTAAAATTCCGAGTTTGGGCTAGAAAGAGTGTTGGTTTACTTCTCGAGGAATTCAGTGTGATTTTGAGTGGTTTTGTTATTTTAGGAAATTATGGCCTAAGAGTTGACTTGGTCAACATTTCTTGGAAAGAACCTCAGATTCAAATTTTTACTATGCCATCGAGTCTAAAATGTCATTTTAGGTGCGTGTGCATATCTCATTTACGTGCATTGGACTCTAAATACATTCCAAGTGGTGTTCAGAGCCTTGTGAAATAGGCTGAAATTGCTGTCAAAATAGCATCTGGTGCATGCCATTTTTACTTTTCGCAATCGTGAAGGGTGGCATGAGTTACGAAGGTCTTCCTTCTTGTTCTTGGTGATCAAGGAGCCTTTCACAAGATCTCGACCCTCTTACCTCCTTAATCTTCATGATCGCGAGCTGACTATCACGATCACGATCACCAAATAGTTCCATCCTCGCGATTGCAGTACTATGCGACGCAATCGCGAAGGCCAATTTCCTGACAGCATATATGTCTTGTTCCTCAAAGTTTCCTATATTTATACCACATCTTCATTATCTTATCTCCATTGAAATTCTTCCAAGAGCTGGGAAACCTTAATACAAGTGTAGGGAGTTGCGTTTGGTTATGTAATTTGTTATCTTCTTCACCGTATATAAGTTCCTCTCTATTGTATTTCTCGAAAAAATATTGTTTACCACCATTGGACCCTTGTGATCAAACTTTTAAATTCTTTTTATTTTCTCCAATTTTTAGCTGAATATTGGTTGTAGCTGTCATGTTTGAGTGTGCTCTAGTCCGTAGTTGGTTTTTTGCCTTCCTCTCATATGTCAATTTGCCATTCTTTAATGTAAAATTATGCAAGCATTTGCATTCTATTTCTCTTTTTATTTGAGAATTTTGAAGCCATTATTGCATTCAGATTGTGCATATTTTTTGAGCACGAGTGTCTTTTGAAGCCGAGAAATCCATGAAAAAGTTTGAATCTTAGTTCGATTAGCGGGTCCCACAGGCCCCAGTCTAAAATTTAGCATAATTGATATTTTTGGATTCGTCTTGACTTGTAGATTCATATTTTTCTTGTTTTAGAGCTGTTTGAGGTCATTTGATATCAGTTGACCTAATATATGTGAGCTACAACACGCTGTTTGCTAGACAACAGGTGGTCTCCATAACCTTTGACTGCTTCAATTATTCTACTTCATCTCTTTCTTTCTAACGGTGCTCAGTGTAATAAGATGCCTTTGACCTTGTATTGGCCTCGTGATGGCCATTGGGCGACTCTGGAAGTAGTAGGACACTGGTATGTGCATTGGATTTTGGGTTTCGCCCTCGAGCTTGGGATATTTCCTTGTACTGCTAGTTGTAGCTTAGTTGGGCCTGTGTAGGGCGTACGTTAGCTGTAGATATTTTCTATGTTGTTGCATTCATACAATGTGACAGCCACGAGGTTCAACTTCTAAGAGTGCATGTGGGGCCAGGGGACTATTACACCATTTTTCGACACTATTTGGTCTTGGAGGCCGATTTTCGTGTATAATTACTAAAATGGCTAAAAGTCAGAATAAAAATGGGATTTCTGTATTATATTAATAACAAAAATGGTTTTTCCACTTGTTTTAGACTTGACTATGTGTCGAGCACCCGATATTATCCTTTTTACTTGTTTCAGAATAGTTTTCACACCCTGGCACCGGGTACTCTCATTTACTACTTATGCTGGAACTTGAATCTGATTTCATTTGACAGTGACTACAACCTATTATTACTTTACATGTTGATGGATTTGGGACCTTGTCTCCCCATTTATATTGAGGCATCAGATGCCTTGGTTTACGGATATTGTGGTACGGTGATACTGTTACATTGTGGCATTGGATTCCAGGACTTGATCCTCCCCAAGGCTCTGCGATACCATTATCTGAGGTTTATTGTGACGCTAAAGGCTTGTAAGCAGTTGGCACACCTCCATGGACCCAACCTATGGGATACGTGCAATTAGAGGAGGGGTATAGGTCGAAGTAGGGATATATAGAGTTAATCCCTTCCATGTATCCTGCATACTGGGCCTACGGGTACTGGAGGAGGAGCATACATAAAAATTGTTGCATTACTTTGTTTGTGCTACTTTACTGCACTTGTTTGTTTAGTGTACCCCTAGTAGTATGGTGATGTTGACAAGTAAGTGTAACTTTCTTGTACTCTTCTACTCTTATGGGGGTATGGATGGGTTTTACCTGATTTTATATTATGTATTTTCTGGAAATGCTGTTAGTGATAGAGTAGACTTACTTGGGCCATTCTTTCTAATTGGTTTATTTATGCGTCTTATCACTTTGCTGCATTCTTTCCCCTTTATATCTTGAGGTTACCATTACACTTCTTACTTTCCCTTAATAGCCTTTGCAGTTGTCATGACCCAATTTCTTGGATCATGATGGCACCTACTATACCACCAGTAGGAGAACCAAACCCCGTAGTCTCTAGCCAAAGTGGAGGACTACTACAATTAATGCGGAAGAATATGAACCCTGCAACTTGAATCTAGTAACCTGGTGTGTACTCGTCACTTCAGCTAAAACTACAACCCCAAATAATCTCCATTACTCCCAATCACAAATAAGTCAACACAGAATAGCCTACAATGCCCTATAAGAAAGTAAAATGTATACTTCACTTAAACAAAGAAATCATGTCAAGACGGTTCCTTTCCTTATAATAAATCTTCCAAACTAAAAACTCTATTCAAATATGAGTTAAGTATAATAAAACACAATTATTTATACTCATGGATATATTTGAAATATGGTCCAAGATCGCCCCTAAAAAGTAAAAATCGAGGGTCTAGGGAAAGTTTGGAATTTTTATTGAAAATCACATTTTCCATGTTTCAAAGATCATAAATATTAAGTTTTATCAAAAATAGAGTAGAAGTTGACCTCAAAATCCCAAATTACATTATTAAGTGTTTTTCTCAAAAATCCCCTAATTCGCACTTTGAAAACCAACAATTTTGGTCTTAAATTTGTGAAATAATCAATGGGTAATGGGGTGAAATTTCCCTAAAAATTATCTTCAAAAATACCCCAAATGAGCTCTCAAGGTCTACAAATGGCAAATAGGGTGAAATGGCACATTTAGAGTTTTTAATCCGTGAAAACATTGGTTCTCAATACTCTACGCAATCACAACTACATCTCACATGATATTGATATCTAGGAGAATCACCTACGAGATCGTATGTGAAAATCACACAATCACGTTGAGCACTAGATCAAACTTAGGTGATCGTGACCTGAGGTCACGCAGTCGCGATGAACATTAAATAAGACCTATGTGATCGCAATCCTTGGTGATGCAATCACGTTGAACATCCTGGGCTACACTAGGTAATGTTAATCACAACAAAGATCAAGAATTCAAAGTCTTTGAATGGACCCTCGGGATTCTTTAGGAATACCATGCACATACACCACATATGCTACCCTACTAAATTTAACGTTCCAAACTCAAGGAACCATCAAAATGCAAATTCGAGGTCTCCTCACCTAATATCCACCAAGGTTACTAAAAATGGAAACTTGATACAAAAAGACAAATTGCCATCAGAATCTCCAAAAAATACTCCTAACCTTCTCCTAGACCAAAAATGACCTCCTAAATCCAACAAAATTGATAAAATTGAAATACGAGTGTTCAATCATCAAATGTTGACCAAAGTCAAACTTGGCCTTAAAACTCAATGTTATGTTTTCAAATGGGTTAAAATCACAAAAATGCCTAAATAAAAAATGAATGCCCTTCAAAACCAAGTACCACATTCTGGATGGAACTGATAGAATTTCATTTCGAGACTCGAAATTACAAATGTTATCTAAAGTCAACTATTTTAACTTAAAAGCTTCCAAAAATTGAAGTTTTCTTAAAAATTTAAAATTTAGCTTCGATTTCAAACAAAAAATGACCTTCAGGATCATTACGTCATCCACCTTTAAAAATCATGTTCGTCCTCAAACACAAAGGAATAGAAAGTACCTAAAGCCTTTAAAAGCTGTGGATATTTGACAAGTGTATCAGATTAAATCTCCCATGTAGGCTCTGAAACTAGGCGCTTTTCCACTGAACCTTTACAAAAGCAATTTTCTTAGTCCTCAACTTCCTAACCTGCCTATCTAGAATAACTATAGGCTCCTCTTCATAAGTCATGTGTGGATCAAAAGTCATAGACTCATAATGAATCATATGATAATTGTCAGGAATATAATTCTGAAGCATAGAAACATGAAAAGTAGGATTCACCAATAAAAAAACTAGATAGCAAGACTAACTCATAAGCTACCTCCCCAACACGTTTCAAAATCTCAAATTGAACTTTATAACACCCTTCATGGGTGATACCTTCAACAAAACACAACATCCCTCCAAAAACTCTAAGGCTCAAACCTACCTATCAACATAACACTTTTGTCTACTCTAGGATAGTAACAATTGGCTCTGAATAACCCAAACATGCTCCATAGCATCACTATATAGATATATATATCAAGAGATCTCACCTCAAATGCATCGAACGAACCAATCTCAGATCTGCATGTCCTACTATATATAACCTTAAAAGACACCATCTGAATGCTATAGTGATAACTATTATTGTTATAAAACACCGTCAATGTTTAATGCTTATCCCACCAACCTCCAAAGTTAATAACACAAACTCGTTGAATATCCTCCAATACCTGAATCATTCTCTTGGATTGGCTATTGGTCTAAGGATTAAATGTTATACTTATCTATAATTGAGTATCTAAACAACAATGTAAAGCTCACCAAAAGTATAAAGTGAACAATAAGCACCATCATAAATAATAGAAAATAGGAATCCCATGCAATCAAAAAATCTATTTACGTAAATCTTCGCTAACTTCTCACTGAGTAATCCACTTTGACTAGAATAAAATAGTTGGATTTATTCAAATGATCCATAATTACCAAAAGAGAGACAAAACCACCCATGATGGTAGGTAAGCCCTCTATAAAATCCATGGTGATCCACTTCCACTTTCACAAAGGAATATCCTCTAAGATACTCCACCAGGACTCTGATGCTCCAACTTGACTCTCCGACAGTTCAAACATCTAGGAAAAAACCCCACCGTATCCTTTTTCATGCCACACCAAGAGTAGTGCTGGCTCAAGTAGTGATACATCTTTGCTGCCCCGAGATGGATAAAATACCTCAAAATATGTGCCTCTCTCATGATCAAATTAGCCAAGTCACCCACCTTAGGCCTGGTAATTCTACTACCAATCCTCTTAACACCCTCAAAACCAAGAAATGCCTTCTTTGACTCTCCCTTCAACACTTTATCTCTAAAGATATGCAATTTTTTATATTTAAACTTTATTTAATCTAATCCACAAGGGAAGAATGGGAATAAAAAACAAGCATACCACCACTATCTAAAATTCGCAAGCAAATAAAGATGTTAGCTAAACTTTTAACATCTCAGGCCAAAGGTTGCACCTCTGATTGAATCAAAGCCAGAATAATCATACTAACTAATTTTGTACTCAAAGAATTGGCTACTATATTAGCATTACCGGAGCAGTACAGAATAGTCATATCATAATCCTTTTGTAACTCAATCGACCGTTGCGGCCTCAAGTTCAAATATCTTTTACTGAAGATGTATCAAAGTCTCCTATGATATATGAATTACCTCACAATGAATCCCATACAACTAGTGAAACTATTATTTCAACACAAATACAATGGCAGCCAATTTTAGTCATGGATAGGGTAATTTTTCTCATGGGTGTTCAACTATTTAGAAGCATTGGCTATAACCTAACCATTCTACATTGACACTTCACCTAAACCGACTTTAGAAGCATAACAAAGACATGGTGAAAGTCTTACCCTCAATAGGCAAAGTCAATACTGGAGCTGAAGTCAATAATGCCTTAATCCTTTTGAAACACCCTCACACTCGTCTGACCACTTAAATGGAACATTCTTTTAGGCAAACCAAGTAAATGGGTTGAAATAAAGGACACCCTGAACAAATCTATGATAATAACTTGTCAAGAGAACTAAGCCATGGATTGTTTTAGAGGAAGTAGGCATAGAACCATAAACTATCTCGATCTTGGCCAGATTGACCATAACACCTTTCGTGGACACTACATGTCCTAACAAAGTCACAAAGCTATGCCAAACTCAATTTTAGAAACTTGGTATATAAATTTTCCTCTCTTATTAATTGGAGTTCAATCCTCTAGTACTGCATACGATCTTCCTCACTCCTCAAGTAGTCCAAGATGTCATTAATAAAAAAATTAAAAATATATCTAGACAAGGATAAAATACCCCGTTCATCAACTCTATGAATGCTGCAGGGCATTAATCAACCCAAATGACATTACAAAAACTAATAGTCACTATAACATGTCTTGAAGGACATCTTTGGGACATCCGAAGCCCTAATCCTCAACTAATAATACTCAGATCTCAAGTCAAACTTAGAGAAACTGCGACACCATTCAATTAGTAAAATAAACCATCAATATGAGGAAGGAGATACTTATTCTTAATAATAACCCTATTCAGTTGCTTATAGTCAATGCACATCCTCACCAACCCATCCTCTTTCTTCACGAATTAAATAAGAGCACCATATAATGATACACTCGATCTAGTAAAGCCCTTATTAAAAAAATCTTATAACTATTATATAAATTCCTTTAACTCTTTTGCAGCCTTATAACACAAAGTAATTGAATGGTCTTAGTGTACGACCCCGAATCAATACTAAAATCGATGTCCCATTCAGGGGGAACACCTAGAAGATATGTAGGGAAAACATCAAGAAATTCACAAACAATCGATACAGACTCTAAAGGAGGAATATCAGAATTGGTATCTCAAATAAAACTAAAATAAAAGAGACACCCTCTCTCAATCAACCTCTAAGAAAAAAGAAAGTAGATCACTCTACTATGATAGGAGCCATAAGAACCCTTCCACTCTATCTACGAAATTCTAGGCATATCTAGATTAGTTGTCTTAGAATAAAAATCCAAGACTGCATGGTGAGGAGAAAGCCAATCCATACAAAAAATGATATTAAAATCTACCATGTACAGAATATTCAAGTCTATCCAAGTATCATAGTCTACCATGGAAATAATATAGAATCAGTACAACCGATCCACCACTAAAGAATCTTATATGAGTGGAAAAACATTCAAGGGAACTAGTTGGGAATCACACATCATATCAAATCCAACAGAAAAATAGGTAGACACATAGAAGTCTATAGATCCAGGATTAAATAATACTGAAACAGGTTCGTGGCGTACTGGAATAATACTTGTTATGACTGTATTTAAAGCCTCTATCTTAGGCCTATTGGGGAAAACATAACAACGTCCTCTATTAGTACTAGATGAAGCACCACCTTGATATCTCCCAAATAGAATCAAAACTTCATACGGTCTTAGATAGACCCACTATAAAATCCATAGTGATCTTCTCCGACATCCATGAATGAATGGGCATCTTATGCGATACTCTACCAGGCCATTGGTGCTCAAACTTAACTCTCTGATAGTTAAAAAATCTAGCAACAAACTCAGCTATATCCTACTTCATGCCACATCACCGATAGTGTTGGATAAAATCATGGTACATCTTTTCTATTCTCAATTGGATGGAATACCTTGAACTATGTGCCTCTCATGATTAAGCTACTCAAGTCACCCATCTTAGGCATACAATTTCTGCTACCGATCCTCAAAACACCCTCCAGGTTAAGAAGTGCCTCCTTTGCCTCTCCCTTAAAAAATATTTCACTTATAAGGCACAATTTTGCATCTTCAAACTGCTTTTCTTTAATTTGATCCAGAAGGGAAGATCGAGACTCAATAAAACCAAGGATACCACTATAATCTAAAACCTATCATTACTACTGATTTCCTACTCAATGCATCTGCTACTATATTTGCCTTACCCCAGTGGTATAAAATAGTAATATCATAATCCCTTAGCAACTCAATCCATCATCGATGATTCAAGTTCAAATACCTCTGACTGAAGATGTACTAAAGGCTCCTATGATCTATGAATACCTAACAATGAACCCTATAAAAGTAGTGATGCCATAACTTCAACACAAGTATGAGGGCTGCAAATCTACATCATAGGTAGGCTAATTCTTCTCATTGGTCTTTAACTGTCAGAAGCATAGTCGATAACTTTACCCGTATGCATCACCACTCCACCCAAAATGACTCTAGAAGAATCACAAAACACGGTAAAAGGATCATCCTCAATTGGTAAAGTCAAGACTAAAGCTAAAGTCAATTAGGCCTAAAATATTTGGAAACTCTCCTCATACTAGGTCGACCACTGAAACACAATATTTTTTTAGTTAACCAGGTCAGTAGAATGCAATAGAAGAGAACCATTGGAAAAATATGAAATAATAACCTGCCAATCCAACAAAGTTGCAAATCTTTATAGGGAAGTAGGATTAGTCTAACCACGAACTACCTCAATCTTGGCGGGTCGACAATAATACCTTCATTACACACCACATGTCCCAAGAAATACACAGAGATAAGAAAAAACTCACACTCCAAGAGCTTAGAAAATGATTGTTCCTCTCTCAATCGCTAGAGTACAATCCTCAAGTAATGCACATAGTCTGCCTCACTCCTCGAGTAAACCAAGATGTCATCAATTAAGACAATAAGAAAGAATATAGATAAGGCTGAGATAACTAGTTGATCAATGCTATGAACACTATAGGGGCTTTATTCATCCCAAATGACATCACCAGAAATCATAATAGCTGTAGCGGGTCTTAAAGGCTGTCTTAGGGACATCTAAAGACCTAATCCTTGCTGGTGATAATTGAATCTCAATTCGAGCTTATTAGATACATATGAACATGTCAATTGGTCAAATAAATCATCAATCTAAGGAATGGGATACTTATTTTTAATAGTAACCCTTTTCAGTTTCCAATAGTTAATGAACATCTTCATCGGCCAATCCTTTTTCTTCAAGAATAAAACAGGAACATCCCATGGTGACATGCTCGATATAATGGAGACCTTGTCAAGAAAATCCTATAACTATTCCTTTGGTTCCTTTAACCAAGCTGGAGCCATGTGATATGGAGGAATAGAAATAGGCTTAGGGCCTAGCTCCGATCATTGCCAAAATTGATATCCTGATCATGGGGAACACCTGGAACATCTGTAAGGAAGACATTAGGAAAATCACAAATAATCAAAGACATCAGGACACTCACAAACAATCAAAACAAACTATAACAGAGGATTATCAATGGTGGTATCTAGGATAAAATCTAACTAAGAGAGACACCGTCTCTCAATCAACCTCTGATAATGAAGAAAGAAGATCACCCTACTAGGATAGGAACCATAAGACCTCTTCCAACTCGATCTTTAGAACACTATTCATATCTAATGTAGTTGTCTTGAATTAACAGAAATATTGAATGGTGGGGATAAAGCCAATCCATGCCCAGAATAACTTCAAAATCTACCATGTTTAGAACAGTCAAGTATGCACATGTGTCATAGTCCACCATAGAAACAATATATGATTGGTACACACAATCCACTACTAAAGAATCTCCTATAGATGTAGAAATATACAAATGGACTGGTAGGGGATCACTCGTCATATCAGATCTAGCAGCAAAATATGTCGATATATAGGAATATGTAGATCTAGGATCAAATAATACTGACGCAGGTTGATGGAGCATCAGAACAAGACCTATGATGACTGCATTTGAGGCTTCATTCTCAAGTCTACTAGGGAAAACATCATAATGTCCTTTACTTCTTCTAGCTACAATGCCACACCCATCACCTCTTTTTGGAACTATGGCTCAACTTTCATCCCCATCAAAAGTCAGACCACCTCTACCTGCCTGTGATTTACCTTGACCTCTAGATGGAGGAGTTGGTACTATAGATAGGTACCGTACAATAGTTTGGGTCCCTCTCTGACTTCTTAATGGGAAATATCTCTACAAATTCCCTAAATATCCACAAACATAGCAGCACCTACGTCATAGAGGGATATTGAGTCAAATTAGAAGAACCTTAATGGCCACCCTGACCTGGCTATCTCTATTGATAACCCAAGAAGACTAACCCGTATAATGAGAAACCTAATCATTCCTAGAAGTCTGCAAGGCTTCCTGAACTGGCCTCTAATGGTGAAATGAACTACCCCATTTGAATGAACCTTAACCTCTGTATGAAGTGCTCAAGAATTGGTATGAAGCTCCGGGACCTCTTATCTCACTTATCCCTAAAATACCCTTTAAATATGAGCCTCCTTGGATACCCCAACAACCTTGTGCAAAGATTTTGTATGACAGGCCAATATGAACACAATAACACAAACTGTATATGTCAACCCACGAACAAATCAACAAATACACTTAGCTAGATCAGTGAGAAATGAACCAAAATATCTAGATAAGGCACAAAAATGAGTCTCATACTCCACCACTATTATGTCACCTTGAGTAAAACTCTCAAATCGACATCTATTCTCATTTCTTATGCTCTACAAAATGTCTATCATAGAAGGACAGAGAAAACTCACTCCAAGTAACTATAGGAGATCTAGCCGATCTTTCCTCTATGTAAAACTTCCACCATTTTTGTACTGTCCCATGCAACTACAAGGATGTTTAAAGAACCCTGTGTGAGTCTTTTAATCTCACACTCTCTAACAACTCTTTGTAAATAACTAGGAACTCATGAGTCTCCTCATCTCTCCCAATCTAAAACTAAGGTAGATTTATTTTTCTAAAATTCTAATATCGGTATTGCTCCTCATTCCATTATGAAACCCAAATCACTCATAGAGATCTCACACTTGGTAGACATACTCCCCCATCTCTGTGAAATAATGGTGTTTGTCCCACCTGGTCATGCATAATAAGAATCTGTTGTTGCCAGTTTAGGGTCTGAGCTTGTACACCATCTTGAGAAACTTAGGGCATGCTAGCTGCATCCCACACCAGGGGACTAAAGTCTCTAATATACCCAACACTTGAAGTAGAGTGTCCTAAAGCAATAACATGGTAATAGTATCAGGGCTGCCTGTCCACTAGAATCTTCAATCTCCGGCTCAGAGGAGGCAACCCTATCTTGACCCCTCACAAGAGCGGAACCTCAGGCTCTAGCTCTGCTCGGTCCTCTAGCTCATCCTCGACCTTGGGTTGGTGTCTTATCAATAGGGATGACCTCGTCTCTTGGCATAAACCTGGTCCTAGCCATCTGTTCACAGAGTAAACCAAGTCTTAATATTCAAACAAACATAACACATAGAAAAGAGTGAAAAAATAAAGTGATCAATTCCTAAAGGTTTTATAGCCTCTACAATATAGGTAAAAACACTATACTAAACTTTGGATTCTACACATATGAGCCCATTAAAACTAGTGCTATGATATAAAATTTTCACAACCTAAAATTCGGTCGTGATGGTACCTATCATAATCCCACATGGACATGTAATCCTAGTGACATCTATAACGGGTAAATGTGGAAAAATGAATCACTAAGAATAAAGAAAGGTACAAAATATAATCCAACTAATAACCTCCTAAAACATGGATTCACAGTGTATAAGTCGTTGAATAAATATATACAAGTCTGATGCAATATAGGTATCAATGTCTCCATATCTTAATAAAATAGAAGTAGTGAAAAAAGATTGTGAAAGTCCACGATGCATGCCTTTCTACAAGCATCTACCTCAGTCTCTTAATAATCTACCTCGGTATATATCTGGGGTAAGACTAATCAAGCTGCTTTGGGCTCCGAACCTACACAAGTTTTGAAAAGTAAGATAGCCCTAAGATAGTGTTGCAACAAGAACCACTACCCTGAGAACCTTACCACAATCCTCTTATGGCACCAAGCTACAGAAAATAGCCAGCAGTGTGTATTATACATAAAGGATGAAGGAAATAATAATAATAAAGCTAACTACTCAGTAGAAACAATGACAATATTCTAGAGTTAGATAATAAAATATTATCACAAAGTCCCACAAACTATCAATACCAATATTTCCTAATTAGGTATCTTATCAATAATAACAAATTCAACAAAATATCTGCAACTCACCCTCGGCCTATCCCATATGTATTCCTCCCTAGTTGAGTCCACTTAGAACTCGTGGGAAATTTCCACTAGTTGTACAATACGCTTATAAAGGAAGTCCATCATCATTCATCTTAGTACCAATCGACGAGTCCACCTATGGTAGGAAGGGTATATCTGACATAATCAAATAATAGACTCATGGAAAACATTATAAAAGGAATAGGCTAAGGTAAAGGGACTCTACACAGCCTATATCCATGTTAGTTCCTAACACACAAGTGTTATCCATGATAGGAAGGGCACATCTGATGTTGTCAAGAAATGGACTTGTGGGATAGATTCTGAAATGACTAAACCATTATTAATACTACAACTCATATCCAATACATGCCACTCCATAATAAATGCATAACCATCTCATAGATAATGTATAAACATCACATATAACCAATCCAACCATTTTTTAGAACTTTACTTAGTCCC
>JBDJHY010630933.1:0-10494 GCA_039654485.1 Withania somnifera | reverse complement strand
CCAAGCCCCAAGCCCCAAGCCCCAAGCCCCAAGCCCCAAGCCTACTCACGATAGAAAGGGTACATCCAATGCTGCCAAAAAATGGACTTTTGGAAAGGATTCTAAATGGGTAAGCCAAGGTACGAGAATCATCTAATGAACCAATACATCATTATGAAATAATCATCACTAGTATATTTGAGTGCAGGTCCTCCTTCTCGAGTTAAGCTAGGAATCATAGAAAAATCCCATTCATTATCCACTAGCTCAAAAAGGAGTACTTTACATCCATATCAGTTTCTAACACACAAGTAGACCCTCGATAATAAGAGTACATCCAATGATGTTGAGAAATAGACTTTAGGGAGGGGCTTTGAGGAATAGTCTATAGCAACCATATTTGCACCATTATAACTATGTATTCCAATTCTGATGTAATTGTAACCTAGTGATACCGAGCACATCAATCCTTGCTTTTCTAATCATATAACTATAAAATGACCATGTAAAATATCGGACGTCGACCCTAGACTTTGAATCATATATCAATATCATGACCATGCCAGAAATTTCATATCATCCCTAGCCTCCATAACTTATTTCTCTTTATCTTTCTTCCTTAGATTACATCAAATGTTGACTAAAGATAAACTTTGGCCATGAAACACAACTTTATCTCAACAAATGAGCTAAAATCACCATGAAAACTCTAAAACTAAAAACAAAGGTCCTCCTAGACCAAATTTCATATTTATAATTGATGGAACTAATTGATTTCCCTTCTAATACTAGGAACTCCAAATATTTACTAAAGTCAACTATTTCAACTTAAAAGGCTTCCAAAAACTAACAGTTCCTCAAAATTTGAAACTTTTAGCTTCAATTTCAAAACTAACCCCTTAAATAAAACAAATATTACTAGAGGAAATATTTGGGAAGCGAAAACACTAATTTTACAAAAAGAATGAAAATTATCTTAAGGTTCATTTACTCGACCACCACTCCATGGAACTATGGCCCTACTGTCATCCCTACCGAAAGTCGGGCCACCTCTACCTCTCTGTGTTCTGCCTCGACCTCTAAATAGAAGTGCTGGTGCTATAGATGGATACTATACAATGGGATGGGGACCTTCGTGACCCTATAGTGGATAGAATTTCATCATATGGATTGTATCGCCACAAGTGTAATAGGACCTAGGAGTCCTAAGATGCTAAGCTAAACCTAAAGAACCTAAATGGCCACCATGACCTAAATATCTCTATTGATAACCCAAGGAAGACCGACCCACACCATAAGAAACATGATTATTCCTAAATTTCTGCAAGTCTACTTGAACTTGTGTCTAACAACAAAATGAACTACCTTATATGAACGAACCTATGCCTCTGGATTATGTACCTGAAAAGTGACCCAAAGTGCGAGATCTTATATCTCTCATATCTCCAAAATCCTCTCTTTCTATCAACTCAATATCCTTTGTTGTGCTGACTATATCTTAAAATAATGCTCATATAACCCCTCGGATGAATATGACAAACCTTGCACAAATCTGCGAGCTCTCTCACTTGGATTAGTGAGAAGCGACCATCATACTTTGTTAAGGAATAAAAAAAATCTCATTCTCAACAACTGTCATAACACCCTACTCCAACCTATGAAATGTCATTCAATTCTCTCCCCTTACACTCCATGGAACATCTCAATCATAGAAGACCTATGCGAACTCATACAAGTAATAGGAGGTAACCTGTAAGAGTGCCACCACTGAAAAACTGGTCTAAGAAACTATAAGGAATTATAGATCACCCTGTGTGAGTTTGCTAACCTTAAACTCTCCAAAAACTCACTACAAGTAGATATAAACTCAAAAGCCTCATTTGCTCTACCACTGTTAAATAATGAGGGATCAATATTTCTGAACTTTTCGTAGAGACGCAGTTTATCTTTTGACATAACCGTCCTAAAAAAATTAGGGATATAATACCTAGTATCTATAATCCATCATCTCTAATTACCAATGATGGATTTCCCTCTAAAACCTGAGATTGCTTCAGAGTCTGAGCCCCTAATATGATCTATGGACCTGGGGCATGCTAGTTGTACCCCACTCTATGTCTAAGTATCCAAAACACCCAAAATGTATAAAAGAGTGTACTAATAAAATGGTGTAGAAATAGTATCAGGGGATGCGTTTCCATTGACATAATGAATCTTAGGTTTAGGGGATACTGCCCTACCCTATCCCTTTGTAGGAGTGGCACCTTGAGCTCTACCTCTTCTTGCTCCTCTGGCTTGTCCCCAACCTATAGCTGGTGTCTCCTCAGCAGGGATGGCCTCATCTATAACAACAAACCTAGCCATATCCATCTATTCACTGAATAAACTATGTCTCAATACTCAAATAGACATAACGCTAGATAAAATTAAAGATTGAAGAGATTAGTTCCTAAAATTTTTACAACATATCTCTTTTCACCAATATGCAAGACTCTAATGAACTCTTTCTTGTACACATGTGAGCCCTACAAACCTAGTTCCCTTATACCAACTTGTCATGACTAAAATCCAGTCATGATGACACCTATTCTAACCAACATGGAAAACTAAGCATAATAACATCTATACATCATAAATGTGAAAACTAATGATTTAGCGAGAAGAAAAAATGTTATAAAAAAATCCAACTAACAAACCTCCAAAAACCTAGAGTCAAAATGCACAAGATGCTAAATAGATAAATATAGGTCAGCTACAACAAAGTTCTCAATGTCTCCAAGTATCAACAAAACAAAAGTATAACATAGTACAAGTCTATGTGCATGTCGGACTACAAGCATCTACCTTTTGATCTCCCAATAAGCATTTACCTTTTGATCTCTCAATAAACTACCTTTGGAATTGCAAGAGAATGAGTACAAAAACAAATAATTGGTACTTAGCAAGTATCCCTGGCTAGCCCAATAACAAAACATTGATGAGCGCTACTACCCTAAAAACCCGAAAATAATCCTCTATGACACCAAGCTATAGAAAATAGGATAGAAAACAGTTTATAAGACAGATATATGGCATAACGGATAATAATAAACCTAACTACTCTACAAAAAATATTAGTAGTAATCCAGAATCAGATAATGAAATATTTTCACAAATTTCTCCGAACTATCATCATAATAAAGTATTTATATGGCCACATCAAGTATCTCACCAGATAAATAATAAGGTCAATAAGATATCTGGAATTAAAATAAATCACAAGTATCTATATATCACTGTTGGACTATCCCAAGTGTAGGCCTCCCTAATCAAGTCAAATTACAACTCATGGGAAGTTCCCACTAATTGTAAAATAGGCTCGCAAAGGGATTCCATCATCACTCATCATAGTCCCAAATTAACGAGTACGCTTGGTAGGAAGGGTACATCCAATGCAACTAAATAATAGACTTATGTAAGGATTCTAAAAGGAATAGGCTAAAGTAAAGGAACTCTACTCAAGTCTATATCCATATCAGTCCTTAACACACAAGTCCACCCACGATAAGAAGGGTATATCCAACGCTGCCGAGAAGTGGATTTGTAGAATTAATTCTAAAATAACTAGACCATAGTCAATACCATAACTCATAACCAATATATAATTAATAAACCAATTCATAAACATCGAGTATAACCAATTCATATCATTATTTAGTGTTCCACTAAGTCCCCAACACACAAGTCCACTTGTAATAGAAAGGGTACATCCGACGTTGTTGAGGAATCGACTTATGGAAAGGATTCTAAATGGGTAATACAATTCATAAGAATCATCTATCAAACCAATCCATCATTTTGAAGTCACTATCACCATATTTCAAGTGCATGTTCTCCTTCTCTAGTTAAGAAATGACTTATGTGAAATATCCAACTTATTATCTAATAACTCGGTAAAGAGTCATGTACACTTAGATCAGTTCCCAACACACAAGTCTACCCGTGATAGGAAGGGTACATCTGATATTGTCGATAAATAGACTTGTGGGAGTGTCACTAAAAGAATAGTCCTTAGAGAACCGTATCCATACCATTATAACTATGTATTCCGATCCTTATATTAATGTAACCTAGCAATATAGGGAATAGAACATCAATCCTTGCCCTTATAACTATATAAACATAACATCAACATATCAAAAACTACACATCACCCCTGCCCTTTCAAATCATAGATCAACATTACGACCATACTAAAATTCATATATTGGCATTGACCTTTCATAATTTAAACCTCTTTGTATTCTTTCTCAACATGCCTCATGACAATGTCGGGAATAGGACATTGGACCTTGTCCTTTTATATCATAACTGAAGAAGGTATTAATTATGGATAATAAACCAACAAGGACACTCATGGGAATAACATCAAGTAAGAAATCATATCAGTTAAACTACAGTTTCTCGAGGGGTTACAACTCAATAAAGAACAAATCATGGTAAGTAAATTAGATGGCTCCTACACGGGCAAAAGATCAAATAAAGCATCACTAAAATTCAACCATGGACTCTCATTGGCATAATCTCAAGTAAGGAACCAATAGAATATAAATACCATCTCATGGAACCACAAGGCCATATAAATCCCAACTTACATAGAGAAGACAAATGATCTAGAATGTATAACTATTTTTATTTCTTAATTTTAATCCTGATGCTTGACTAATTGAATAGGTGAATACTCGTTAATTTACCCACACAAACACACCCAAATAATCTCCACTACTTCTAGTTGCAAGTAATTAACACATAACAACTAATGTATGATGCTTCGTACAAAAGTGAAGCCTCCACTCTCCTTAAACAAAAAAATCAGTTAATGCCATTGCCTTTCCCTTGACCTAAGCTTCCAAATTTGCAAAATATATTCATATATGAGCTAATAATATGAAAATAAGAACATCAATACCCATACTGATATTTTCAAAATAGGGTGCCAAATCACCCCCTCGAAAGTGAAAATTGAGGGCAAAGGGAAATTCTAATTTTTTTGTATCACATTTCGCATGTTTCAAGGATCATAAATATTAGATTTTATAAATAACAGAGTAGAAATTGACCCTCAAAATCCCAAAAATACAATACCAATTTTTTTTCCTCAAAAATCCCAAAATTTACACTATGAAATTAATCAATTTTGGTGTTAAAACCATGAAATATTTAATGGGTAACAAATATTACGTGATTGGGAAACTTACCCAAAAGTTTTTCCTCAAAATTATCTTTGAAATAGTCCAAATAAGGTCTGAAAATGGTAAATGTACATTAATGGAACATTAAGAGATATTTAATCCCTCAAAACTAGATAAGATACACCTATGCGATGGCAATATGAATCATCGTGATGAACAATTATTTTCAGCTCCACCTTTGTACTAGAGATTGAGGCATCTAGTCACATGATCGTAATAAACCTTGACTAAAGACCTATGCGATCGCGTGATCTAAACCCATAATTGTACTGAACATTTTAACTAATTTACATGATCACAATCGGGACTTTACAATTGTGAAGAAAAACTATAGCTGCAATAGGTGCAACATTTGAAAGCAACAACGGTGAAAACTAAACTACCAAATGGACTCTCAGGAGTCCTTCAAAATTCGATGAATAGAAACCACATATATTATCCTAATAGATTCGATGTTTCAGACTCAATGGAACCATCAAAATGTGAATCTAAGATCCTATTGCTCTGATATCTTCCTAGGTTACTAAATAAGGAAACTTTAACCGAAAATATGAAATTTCACTTGAAACATCCAAAAAATATTTTAAACCTTCTCCTAGACTAACTTCCAGAATCCAATGAAACCAACAAAATTTTAATACGAGCATCCGATAATAAAATGTTGACCAAAGTCAATATTTGGCCTTCAAACTCAACTTTATCTTATCATCAAGGCTAAAATCACCATGAAAAGTGTGAAACTAAAAATAAAGGTCCTCCTAGACCAATTACATGTTGCAGAACTTAGGGAAATGACAGAATTCTATTTGGAGACTCTAAACTCCAAATATCCACTAAACTCAATCATTTCAACTTAAAAGCGTAGAAAATTGAAAATTTCTCAAAACTTGTAATTTTTATCTCTGATTTCAAAACTAACCACGAAAACTGAACAAATAACACCCAGGGAAACTATTGGGAAGAGCAAAATGGTATTTTTACGGGAATAGCCAAAAATGACCTTTAGGGTCATTATAGTAATGTATGTGTATGCAACAATATGTAAGACTCTACTAGACACGACCTGTACTTTTGAGATCAATAAATCTAGCTCTCCAATATAAAATTGTCATGACAAAAATTTTAAAAACATAATGGTACATATCTCAACCCCAATGATAGGTAAGCCAACCCTTTATAAAAAAAATAAAAAAAATTATATGGGGTAGTAAAACTTGAAAAATAGAATAAGTCAAAATCTTCTTAGAAATAAATAATGAAAAGTAGAAAGTAATACGAAAATCTCTAATATTAGATGTCACAATTACAAACCTAAAAAATATTAAAATACAACCTTAACCGTTAGAATTATATAAAATGAAAAGACATAAAAAAAATCAATGATCGTAGATCGAAGACCTACAGATCATACAAATAGCTAATTTTGAATCTTTAATAAGTCAGCTATATGAGGATCACCTATCACTCATACCTGACTCAGAAATTGCATAATAAAGGTGTAAAAAGAAGCAAGAGTGAATATGAAAATCTATGTGTACTCAACATCATCATTGATTAAATTATACAAAGTGATGACAAGTATTGGTCCATACTCTCATGTTCGATACTCAATGCATACTATTCATTAACAAAGATAGATCCAGACTAGTAGCTAAATATTAAAAATGTATATATAATAAACTTATATACTCTGAATTCATAATCAAGTTAAAGTGAGAGTAACGAAGTCATTTCCATATCAATTAATCACTTGTAACACCATATTAAAACAATATAAAGAGATGTACGATGGTGTATCTAATGATGAAATACCTCCTACATTTTGTAGAAATTTATATATATATATATATATATATATTCACTTACATAGTATGGAATATTAAGGATCCTAGTGGACATGCAAGATCCATATACCCATTATTAGACAACCATTTACCAAAAAAAAATACTTTGGATAATGTAAAAATCTATTCCATCATCCCATAATACTTCTCTACTTAATTTCCCTAATGACTAGACCCTAAAGATGAAAGTTAAAAAAATCTCAAAGTGGGGTAGACTACGATGGTGATCTTGAGTATTACTATTTATATGTTTATTGTTGAGTTTGAGTAGTAGGCTCGTGTAGCTATCCTAGCATAGTTGAAATTAAATTCGAGGGTTTATAGCTTTGTCTATGAGATTTATCAGGATAGTCTTAGAATTTGGTTTCTCAATACCATACTTGTGTTATAAAATAGGGGAAATTACAAGAAAGAAGAGCTTATTATCTTACGAAAAGTCGACTAGACACAATGGTATTGACCATTATAGCTAGAGGATTCTTGCTGCAACAATTCTACTATAATGAGAAAAGCATCTCTGCAAAGGTCAAGATACAAATTACTAGAATTAAAGTGTATTTTTGAGGTTATTTACCACTTTTCACTTCTTGGAAAAAAAAAGAGAATTCCTAGTGCAAAATTTGGTAATTTGGGTGATTCTCTTAATTATGGTGAGGACTTTTGCATCTTTAATCTTTCTTTGATCACTAACTTCTTAAAAACATGGATTACAAATGGTAGAGAATCCATAATTAGCACCTTAGGTTGGAGAAGATGAAGTGGTGAGTGAACATCCACCTACTACTTCAGTTTTTTGTTAACCATACATGGTAAATGTTCAATTTATCCATTAAAACTAGAATTATGAGGAGTTACATAGAATTGAGCAATTATAGGAAGAACGAAGGTAGAAAACCCTAAGTTGGGTTTAAATCTTAGTTAATGTGTTGGATGTAACGACCTTGTAGGTTATTTTTCATTTTTTTGAAAAATTACCTTCCCCCCACCCCTCTTGATATTTTCTCATAGTCATATTTGTTGAGTTTATAGGGTTTATTTAACAATTAGAGCTAAATAATATAATTTTTCATAAACTTTTAATTTTCGGAAGCATTAAGTAAATATAGTTAACTTTAGTCAACATCTAGAATTTTGAGTCTCGAAATGGATTTTTGTTAGTTCTATCAGCTCTGGAGTGTGAAATTTGGTAGGACGACCTTTGTTTTCTATTTTAGGCTATTATGGTGATTTTGGCTTATTTGAAAAGATAAAGTTAGATTTGAGGCAAAGTTTGACTTTTGTCAACATTTGATGATTGGTCCTTCAAATTTGAATTTCATGCATTTTCTCAGATTTAGGAGGTCATCTTTGGTCTAAAAGGTGGTTTAAAAATATTTTTTTTAGAAGTTTTGAGTCCTTCATTTCATTTCGGTTAAAGTGTATATTCTTAGTAATCTTTGAGGATATTGGTTCGATCGGAAATCAAATACCCATTTTGAGGATTCCATTGAGTAAAGTGTATCAAATTTAGTAGTGTAATATGTATGATTTATATGCTCAAGATTCCAAGTGAATATCGAGGGTCCAATCATGGACTTTGTTTTATGGCCATTGCTGTCTTCTACAGTTGCATTTGCAGGTCAAATTTCTTCAATGCAATTGTGTGACTGCCATCCATAACCTTACCATTTATCATTATGATCACGTAGCTGTGACCTATTAACCTTCATGATTATGTGAGGTTCTTTTGCAGTCATGTAAGTGAAAAACCTAGCTCATCATAATCACATGAAAAGTAGATCACAATGTCACGACCCAACTTCACGGATCATGATGGCACCTACTATACCATTTGTAGGAAAACCAATCCCATAGTCCAAAGTCGAAGAGGAGGACTACTATATCAAATACGGAAAGCACAAGTGTAATAATTAGAAAATAAATAAAATGCATAAGTTTAAGAGTCAAGTAAATACCCAAAAATTGGTATCAGTGTCAAATGAACCACTAAGTACAAAAATAAGAAATCCAAAATGTCTAATATCTAGTACAACTGTGTCTCCAAAATACATGGAGATCAAATAGAATATTAATGCCAAAGAGAAGCAGGTAAAAGCCAGACGCTAAGCTCACCTTGAGTCTCTGAAGTAAAACATAACTGTACGAACAACTAGCTATGATAACGGTTGGAAACTTGTACTCGAATCTGCACATGTGCAGGTGTAGTATGAGTACAAGTTGTCGAAGCAACCCGTAGCCAGTAGGCTTGGAGGTCCCACAAAGCACACAATAATAATAAAAATAGTAAATAACGGAATACAAAAAAGGGGTCATGGAATCCAAAAGCACAACAAGGGAAACTAGCTGCTCAATTACGAATCAAATACAAGTCGACATGTATTGCTAGGTAATCAAATAATAGGATTGCAGGTAATGAAGAAAATGTACCCAGGAATCCTCACAACAATATATGTGAATAATAATGCAATAAATCAGGAGTCAACAAAAGATAAGAGTAAAACATGGATGGTATATCAATAACCTGAAGTAAAAGAAGATGACTAAATAAGAGTGTAAGACACAAAATCCCACATAGCATGAAGCCACAATTAACCAACAATAATAACTAAGTAGTAATATGAATAATAAAATAATTCAAATAAATGCTGACAAATCCCACAGACAGAATTGCTACATACACAAAAACATGCTCACGCATAGGTCCACCATGACGATTGCAGAAAGTAAATACAATCACATAAAGTAACCAATCCTGTGTAAGCTCCTCCTACGGTACCCGTAGTCCCAATAGGAAGAACTGATGGAAGGCTAGCTAAATATTCCTAGTATATCTCCTCGACCCCATATACCCCACCTCCGTGTCAGCTGTAGCCCAGAGGCAAGTTCCATGGAGGTATTTCACCACATAAGATCTCTAACGTCATTATAACCTCATATTCCAAATCTCAGAACCTCAAGGGTCTCCGTAGTTTGGTATCTCATTCCTTATATCAATAGTATCATCAAGCCTTGCTCGATAAGTCAAGGTGTATAATGCCTATATATCATCGTACCACCAAAAGTCATCAATAAATTAGGTATCCGTAATTTTCCATAAATAGTAGTACCATGTGTGTAAAAAATATGTACTCACTCCCATATGATGACAGACTCAAGTCCCAACATTTATTAGGAAAAATGAAGTTTCTCAGTGCCACGATGTAAAACCTGGACTAAAACAAGTGAAAATAATATTACTGGGTGATCGATAGAATGTCAAGTCTGAAATAGTTAAAAAGTGATTACTTATATTGTTATTAAATATTTCAATTTATCAACTTATATCACTGTTCATCATTATTACTCAAATTTTCCTCTAGCCTATGCAGCTTAGTAATCAAGTGGTGATACTAACCCAGCCCCAATGCACTCTCACTAAAGCCATAAGCCTAACCTCTCAT
>JBDJHY010630822.1:0-16220 GCA_039654485.1 Withania somnifera | reverse complement strand
AGCTCCTACATGCCTCAACTCATACTAGTTCGTTTGTGTATCGGTGTCTTATTAGTCTCTTAGTTTATTAAGGCCACGAACTCATTCCAGTTTATATCATACTCGATCCATCAGGATCTCGAGGCCCCTCACTTGATTCTAAATCAGGTGCCATATCTTGATCCTCAATAAGTGTTATATCTCTGTACAATAAGCTCAAGTCCAAATCAGCTGCCATAAATCAATCTAGAACCAACACGTAGGTAGGTGACTACTAAGAGTAACATATGTGATAGTTTAAAAATAATGTCATATCTATGTGAGTAAATAGATCTGTACCCACAAGTGGTCGTAAAACATATACATATATATGGTAGAAATCACTTCATGGATATTTAATGAAATGTCTTGATTTATTATTCTATTAGTCCATTTCACATCTCAAACTAGTCTAAACTTTGTCCAAGTAACCAATGCATGCTCACAGAAAAGACAATCTAACATGTAAACAGCTAATATCTCATAAGAGCTCTTGCTTCCCACAACACTAGTCCAGGTGATGTAAAGCAATAGCTAGATCGACTAGAGGCTACCAACTAAGAACACGAGACATATTGGACACACTTCAATCTGAGGTAATAGCCTCTCATTCCAGCTTTTCTTACGTATGTTTGCTACATCTAGTATATAAAATGTAGTCCATATCATTGTATGAGTCCCTATGTGAGTACTTATGCATTTATTAATGTGTCCATGGTAGTTGGATTCTATAAGAATGACATGCATATGGATCAACAAAGTTAAAGGTAGAATCATTTTTAGTTAAGCTATTTCAATGTTACAAATAAGTTCCTGAGTTATGCTAGAATTCCATTAGTCATTTTCGCTTTTTACTTGCCTGAAGTCTTCATTGGAGGATGAATGAATCCAAGGGGGAGATATTATTAACACCATGAAATTCATGCTAGGGGTTTAAAAGGCTAAACAAAGAGTATATGTGAAGTTTCATAAAAATATAGAACTATCCCAGGTCCCATAGATCTTTCCATAAATCGTGGAGTGAACCGTGGAATAGGCCCAGTGAATCCCTTTATTTTCTTTTGATTTCACATATCTTTCCAGGACTGCAGAAGGGTTCCACGGTCCATTATTTGAAACGTAGGATTGGACTATAATTCTTAAATTTTTTCTAAGTGTAGAATGCCTCGAAGAGCCATTCTACTAACCATTAATCAAAGGACAGTCTGTGAGATGGACTATTGTTGGCTTACAATGTTCTAGTTTGGTGGGGTCTAGCTTCACGGACCATGAAACCACTTATGGAATCCTACCAGGGCCCACTTTTCACCCATTTTTTCCAAAGGATTTTTGATTATTTCTCTATCCTTATGAAATATATTATGTCTCTTTAGGCTCAAAAATTAAGAATTTAAAATTTTATACTTTATTATTCCTTCCATTTTTCACAAACTCTTAGACAAAGAAAGAAAACATGGATCAATTTCTTCCCAAGGCCAAGAACTAGGATTTCAAGAACAAGATTATTCCCCAAACTTCAACCATTAATTTCCCTAGGTTTTAGGTATATCGGTCCATGAACAAGGGTATTCTTTGACCCTTACACCCAACCCCGAAAACATTTATGAAGTAATTGAAAAAAATTGTTAACCCTATATCCTTAAGTTGAGAATTTCATTCTTATCATGATTTATTGATGTTTTTGAGTAACATTGCATGAATTCTTGCATCATCACATTATGATTCATGATTTAAGTATTTTAGATAAGACTTGGAGAATATTATCAATTTAATTTTTTCGCAAACATGAGGATTAAGCTTATACACGATTACTTGATGAACCGGAGTCATAAATATTAAAATTGGGAATTTGTTAAGATATTTTCCTAGGTTTTAGGATTAGACGTGACATTTTAAAATTAAGGAAGAATTGACAAGAGTTTTCCCAAAGAGGATAAGCCATGATATTTTAATCAGTTTTCACTTAAATTATTTTAAACTGGTCAACTCAAGAATAGTAATATGTTTCGGGAATAGTATTAGCACCGAGCGGATTAGGTTGAAAGACCAGACCCTATAACTATGTCATCAATCATATGATGACATTTAATCTAGAGGGCATTATTATGCCAGACCCATGTTAGTTGGATCCACTAGGTTACTTGTTAGGTACTGAGCCTGTGGACGGCAAGGTATTCCCTTTAGCTTGCAGTTTGTTGAATTCCATGGCTACTCACATGGTCTTATATGTATTTCATAGAACCTCCTGCAAAATATATGTCATTTATTTGAAATTATTATTCATGAACTAAATGAAGAACATTTCTTACACTATCAGTATTACTTAACTTTTTTGAATAAATGATTTGAATTGTAGTTGACCATGCATTGCATAGCCTGTTCATTGTTCATTGAACTCATATTATTCATATAAATATATCCTGTTATTTTGCCCCTCCTTCTTACTTAGTATATTCAATGTAATAACCTCAAACACTTTTGTTATATGATTTCACATATAGGTCAGGCTACCCATCCTTACCCTCAAGGTTGACCAAATCTAGTTTAGTTGTTGGAGTGTTGGTGAGTTCCTGCGAACCGGGAACACATTACTACTGGTTTATTTCATTAGATTATACTATTCCTTAATATATTCATTTATTTCATTCAAAGGCTAGCTAGGGACTTGTCCTAGTAGTCTAGTATTTCATTACATATAGGCTTTCAGACACATAATATAGTGGTATTGATTTGGAGTTTTTGTTATCTTTCAGTATTATCTTTGATATATAATATGGACCGCTAGTTTAGCTTTACTATTTTTATATACTTCCATTGATGAGTGAGTGTTTGTAGATATGCATGAGCCAGGGGATTAGCTAAGGCTGCTAAGGTGACTCAGTGGCTAAGGATGCCTTGCAGCTCCCAGGGAGTGACTTTAGGGTGTTACACCTATCAGGATGGAAAGGTAGGTGTGATCATACCTGGATTTCGTGTTGTGATATATGAGATTTTATTCTTCTACCAATTAAAAATGAAAGAGAGGGTAGGATTACAAATGTTTCTTCACTTAGTTGTCTCACAGACTAAATCGATTATTACTGCAGTTTAATGAATATCCGATGTAAGTATAATACATAAAGAAAAATGTACACACGATATTTTTATACTAGTTGGGGATTAATATGAGCCTTAATCCAATCCCCTTAAGTTTCAAGAGGGTTCCACTATTTTTCTCTTTTACACTACAATTGAGTTTACAAAAATTTAGTTTTATGATGATTACAAAATATTGAGCTTATACACAAGAACTCAATCACACAATCTTGTCGAGACTACACAAGTACTCAACATACACTCAAAACTCATTTAAGCCTACACAAGAATCCTTAAAATTCTTACTGAGCCTCCATAAGAACTTAGTGTACACTCAAATCATGCTAAGCCTACATAAGAACTTAGTATATTCTCTTTTGTTTTGGTGTTATGTCTCACTTAAGTTTTTCCTCCTTTCTTTTTTGCATACACAGTAAAACACTAGAAATTTCATTACTTTTTAAGAGTCGAACAAAGAAAGAAGTATATGAGGACTTATAGAGTATACATATCCTCTTGAAGAATAGTTCCTTATATAGATGCGGGAACTAACTGTTGGAATAACCAAAGGAAATTGATTTTTGGAAAAAGTTTAAGATGATGGACTCTTTCCAAGAATAAGGGAGAGCCATATTGATGAATTTTTTACTTTTTTAGTTGTTGAGTCTTCGATTGCAATAAAAATGTGTGAGTTAGGAATAATAGGACAATCGAGAGATGACTCGATAGCTTCTTTTGAAGTTGAAGGAGTCGACCCATGTTAAACTGTCTTTGGTTCTAAGGGCAAAGTATTTGACTTATTGAATGTGTGATTTAAGGTATATTAAGTATTCTATAGGGACTTAGTATGGAAAGCACAGACAAGTCAGAAGTAGGAAGAGGGAGTTCCTTTTATTCTCTTCAAAATGAAGTTTATCATTAGTAATTTGTGATCTTTATTTGTTGATCAACGTCTTCCAAAACAGTACCAACTTCTTTCAATGCAGTCATTATTTTTCAATGGAGATCAGTCCCTTTTTAATACAAGTTGATAAGAATATTTCATGTGGACCACCTCGATAAGGATTGGTCTTTAACAAACAACTCTTAATCATTTTTTAGATAGCAGCAATTCCTTATCTTCTTGACTTTTTTATTCATACATAAGAAATTATTGCAGTATTGTTGTCATACATTAAAATTATTAACACTAAAAGTTTTAGTTCTAATATTTGGTTGGACAATGCATGAAATTGGCACATGATTCAAATTCACCATGGGTCTTGTGATATGGTCTGCAGGCACGGTCCTGGAGTAGGAGTATGTGCTAGGGGTAAAGTATATAGATCGAGTCTTGTGTGTCTTATCTTCATGAGTCTTAAGTTTTATAGAAGGAGTGTGAGGTATCATAAAGAATCATATCGCTGTTGTATTTTATAGCACCTAGCTATTTTTATACCGATTGTGCTTATGAGGGAGTCATGTTGGGTTGTTGGTTGTTAGTTGTACCCACCATTCTTATGGGGTCGATTGGAATTTGTTTGATTACATATACCTCCTGTCCTTATGAGGGTCCATTTAGGTTTTGATTGTACTTTTCGTGCTTTACTTTTTACCTTATACTTGATAGCTAGAACATATATCCATGTTTTACTCTTAAGTTATTTTACATTTCTGACTAAAATTATCTTGCTTTAGCCTGTTAGTTGACATCGTATCTCTATAATGTCCTGTATCTTCATTCCCATTCTTTTTTATTTCGTTGTTCTTTGGTCACTATGGTAAATTATACTCGGTAGCTAGATGTCCCTTTACTGCTTCACACTCAGTACTAACTAGTTATACCCTTATTGCCTTATTACCTTATCTTTTCTAGTTTAGCCTGCAAATTTGCTATATCTGTATATTTTGTGCCCAATCGACCTATGTTACTACTAGGTACCGGTTGCATTTGGTACTCACGCTACACTTCTGCATAATGCAGATCATAGTGAGATTCATCACTGCTAACTTTTCTCTTCGAAGCATCTAGATTCAAAGATTTAGGGTGAACTCTTAAAAACTCCAATATTTTTGTCGAACGGTCCGAGATTTGTGGTATATATATTATGGGATTATCGACCCCCTCATGGGTCTTGACTATCCCTTGGCTTAGCATGTATGTACAAGTAGGACATACATATCATTGTTGTTCATTCTTTAAATTTTTTTGCATGAAAATTGACTTGTTAGTATTATTATTGATATTATACCTTGTTTTAATGATACTAACTGGTTTATTTATGAATTGTACGATATTATTTGGCATTGTAAGTTGCTAGTCCTGGTCTATCATTACTTGAAATTTTTTTTTTGTGTTGATAATGACTATTAGTATCTGTATAGCATTCCCGAGTGTAGGTTACATAGTTGTATTGAGGGTTGATGTTGTTAAGTGGTTTACACCATCGCCTAGAATTAGGGTCAATTGAAAATATTATTAAGTACACATAGATTTCATACTACTTAGTTTTTTTCCACATTTTCTGCAGGTTCTAAACCTAGCTTGATCTAACCTTTCTCCATCAATGGAGCCTGAGGCTAGTCTAATTTGAGAATAGAGAAAGCTATTGTCTGGCTTGCAGTACTTTTGGGCTTTCTCATTTTTTTCTCCTTCCTTCTTCTTTTAAGATATTTCAGATTCATAGCTGATAGTATTCATATATTATAAACTTGTACCTTATGACTACTAGGTATTTGAGTTAGGATGTACTCATTATCTCAAAGGTTTCCTTTCTTGGGTTTATCTTGGGTTTATCTATTATTGGAGGTGTACTATTATTATAAAATTTATACCTTTTCACTTAATTCCTTTCTATTTTTGGTGTTGTTGTGGGCTGGCTTACCTATCACAGAGGTTGTGATAGGTGCCATCACAATTGGTTTTTGAGTCTTAACACAGGGAAAGAGATTAGAATTAAAAATATATATATAAACCTTAATATTTTAATTACCTACCAAAGGGACAAACCAAAAACAAGATATTGATTTTGCTTACTTTTGTCTTCACTTTTTTTAACTATAATAAAATAATTAAGATCAGAATTGAAGAAGAACTACAACAATATTAAAAATATAATTCCAAAACTAAATTGGATAAAAATAGACGGTAATTACTATACTAACCTCAATCGATTTTACAGATTGAAAAACGAAGAGGAGAAATCATAGCTCCTATTGATGTATGGTATTTGTGCTTGTGTGTGTAACATATAAAGACTCAAGACTAGGGATTTTCTTTTTAAATTAAACTTTTGGTTGATTTCAAAGGGTTAGATATTTAATTAAAATAATTAAATACAAATTTTAAGCAAAATAGTAATAATATTTTTATTAACTGTAGTTTTTTTATGACGGAGAAAAGGATCAATACTTAGCACCCTTAATTACTTAGTATATAACAAGAAAAATTATCACTTAAATGTTATACATATTCTAAAATATTAAATCTATAACATACAAAAAAAGACAAACAACACTACTTGACCTTTGTACTTAAATAATATTCATTGTCTAGAACAAATTACATTATCCTATAAAAAAAAAAATAACAAATTGATAAACGGAAATCATAAAATCATTGACATATCAACCTCCTAGATTTTATAGTTCGAAAATCTTAGCTAGCCTCACAAATGAAGTGACGGTCTTCATCATCGGTAAAGTTTGAAGGAGATGAGAATTGAATATTACGGTTATTTTATTCCAATATCCATCATTCATTAACTCTACATATTTTTTCATCTCTTAATTTCTTCCATTTTTTTCAAAATAAAAAAAGAATGGAAAAAATAAAGAGAATGAAAATGAAAGATTTAAAAAATATATAATTTCTAAACCGCAAAGTATTCTTGAGGAAAATGGATATTATTTCTTGCCTTTATATAGATATTTTTTAATTAATGTCCTTTGAAATTCCCTTTCACAAATATGAGTTAGCCTATTTACATTTAATTAGTTAATGGTACTTAAAATTCTACCGTTTTCCTTTTGTGAAATATAATTATCTAAATTATTGTGATAACTTTTCACCTTCTGTTCATTATTTTTCCATTCATATATGTAAGTATTTTTCTTAAAGTACATTCATAATATCATAGATCATTTAGTAAAGCAAGATAAATGCACTAAAACTGAAATGGCTATTGATTTGAATCTTATTAAATCTAAATAATGGCTATAACTACAGTTACTTAACCAAATACAATGTATACAACAATGATTCTTAAATACGACACTTAGCCAAAAGTCTTTTAATTGAAAGTGAATTTGTTATTCACTTCATGTTAATGATACAATAAGTTTTATATTATCTAGTGCCATTCATTTCTAAATAACTTTACTTTTCTGTACGTTAATGCCTAGGGAATAAGGCATGCTAAAACTGGTAAAAAATTTAAGTATTTTTAGGGCATTAATATCGAGCAACAAATTAAGATTATTTTAGTAATTTTAACTTTTAAGTTTACTGATTTCCAATTTTATTATAAAATGAAACATGATATGAATGATGTTAATGACAGTGATCAAGATTTTAATATAAAATTAACAAACCAAAAAACAAGGAGGAAAAAAAGGAGACGAAACGTTTTCAGGTTATAAATGAATGAAAATACAATTCATTGAATTAAGTGTGAGCAATTAAAGTACTACTGCTCAAATACTTTATCAATTCATATACTATTTAATTAAATTATAATTTTGTATAAGAAAAAAATAATAATTTAACTTTTAACTTTGAAAATATATATATATATATATATATATATAATATATATATATATATGTGTGTGTGTGTGTGTGTGTGTATGCGCATGTGTAGGTATCTGAGGATAGGTATGATTGTGAAAATATAACATGCATATTAATTTTGCAGAACAGCTAAAACTCTCTGCAAATATAATATAAATACTTCTGTCATTTATTATTCAACGGTTTACATGTATTTTACAATTAACAAGATGAATTTGATCTATGCTGGGTATTAAATCATTAAATGTGAAATCTTGGATTTTCTACCTCTTTGGGTAATATAGAAAGATTTAATGTATATAACTAAACATTGAGTAATGGCATAATTTCATTTGGTGAATATATATATTTTTGTAAAATTTAATAATAATATAAGTTTAAACTGTTGAAAGTTAAAAGGAAAGAAAATAAATATAGGACATAAAATATTGAACTTTTAAATGAAAGTACACAGAATTTGTACAGTTTGATAGGTGGATGAAAGGTCCTTCTAATTAAGTTTAATTAGGATTACTTATTTAAAAAGATACTTTGTTCTTAGAGAATAAAATTATCAATCAATTTTTGAAGTACATATTGGTAAGTCAACTTTTCACTTAGACTCTTTCTCGTTTTTTATTAATACTAGTTTTTGTGTGCGTGTGTAGTACGTGTATCCCATGTGAGTGTGTATAGACTTGTTAAAACAATAAAAATTCTATGAAAACATGTATATAATGAATAACAAATACAAATAAATCTTATTAAGTGTAATAAAATATCAAGATTCAAAATTCGATCCTGATGACGCCTATCTTTTCTCATGATAGGTAAGCCATGACTAACAACCATAGAACGACAAAAAATAATAATGCAAAATAAATAATAAAATAGAACAATAACGATGGAAAAAAATATATTGGTAAAACCCCAAAATCAGGTTGCCACTATACAAGGCTCTATATAAAATTTATACAATTGAAAGTCTGAAATCTCAATAAGTCTTTCAAGAAACTAAAGACAATTAGATAAGGAGGCTACGGGAGAACAACAGCTACCTCTGAATATACCAAAATAAAATTTACTTGTGGATTATGCTTCCTAAAATTTTAGCTAAGAATTTAATCATTGCAATTTTATCTGCAGATTATTTCTTGGAGATTTACCTGAGAGTTATAGATTTAGGAAATTAGCTGGGGATTTTGTTGCAATATTTTAACCCGGAGATAATTTTTTGGAGATTTACCTGAAAATTATATTATCTAGAAAATTAAATGAAAATCTAGTTACTGTGATTTTACATAGATTATTTCATGGAGATTTATTTTGAGATATATTATCTAGAGAATTACCTTGGACTTTATTGTTAATTATATCATGAGTCTAATATAATTATAGCATGTTACTTAAGTGATATTTAATTTGTAAATATTAGTATTAAGACTTAAGCAGCAATGATTTATGATTCTTTTTGCAATATCATCATATAAAAATAACTTTATCATGTATTCGATGCTATAACTGGAGAACAATTCTAACTGATTACTTAGCCATGTTCTACATATCTAATTCTTGTCTAATTAATGCATATTTTGTATACAAGAAAAGAATTTAATGCATCATCCAAAACTTATTTATTTATTCACACCTTGATCTCGATCATTGATTTAGTTTTGTTCCTCGATTGGAAGAAATATCTTAAACAATCATAGAAGCATTTAAATGAACAAATTTGATGTTGAAAGATTCAAGAATTCTAATATAATATTATACCCATCTAAAAATAATAAAATACTTTCAAAACATATTCAAGAATTTAAAAATATTTTTACATTGAATATGAATTACAAAAGAATATTATTTTTAAACATTTGCTTTCCTTGTTAAATAAACCAAATTACAATAATTGAATCTAATAAAGTCCTTAAAAGAAGAGGTTAAAGAAATAATTTTTGCAAAATTATTAATAAAATCATCAATTTAATTAATGTTGAGGTAATGTCATTAGAAAATATATTACATTGTATTATCGAATATTTTGAATATAACTTTTAAGTAAAAACTTAGTTATACTTGAAATAAAATAATTTAATTATGAATTTTGAAATTCATACATCACTTTTCTTTAAATAATAAGAAAAATAAAGAAAAGAACAACTTTTATATCTTTATTTAGTAAATGGAAAAATTGAAAGTGAACTAATTTTCTACCATCTTATACCACATCGAACATTGACACGACCCAAAAATCTGAATTGTAATGACATATACATCCCACTTATAGATAGCCTAACCCCTGCCCATAGCATAAAGCGACGGGCTAGTACTAAAAGTCAAAAGAAAAAGGGAAGGGAGAAGAAAAGAAGAAACAAAAGAAGAACACAAAAATACACAACCGAAAATAACATCACAAAACCTGGTATCGTCATTGTAGAACATCTATGTACAGAAAAATATAAAATATAACCCAAAACGGGGCAAAAACTACAAATAACTATTGAGACTCCAACTAGAACAACTGGAAGATAGAAGGAAGACCGACCAGCATGAACGCCGAATGCTCATCGTATCTCCTGAAACGACACCAAACTAGCTCACATGATCACGTCTGCTCTGATGAATCGTGCTAAGACCTACATCATAAAAAAATGCATAAGTGTAGCATCAGTACCAAAAATAACGGGTACCCAGTAGGCATCATAGGCCGATCGGGCAAAATAAGCATAAGCAAGGTAAAGAGCGATTGTAAGAAACTAGGGTAATCACACATAATGAACAACAGAAAGGGGTAACTACAGTAATAACTAGTAAGTGTGATGAAGAATCAAATATCAGTGTGTGCAGCATCAACTAAAAAGTATTAAGGAACGTCAACTATTAGCGTCTAACACATAGGACCTGGCTACAAACCATTCATGATCAAACTCGAGACGTACCTAGAGCTCCAATGTAACCAACACAAGAAAGGACCAATAAGAAAATATAAAATTAATAACAGGATAAGCTAACAACGAATATAGTGAGTTTGTGAATGGTACCTACAAGAGATAGAAAGGAACAACAATGTCTACTAGAAAACCAACCCGGACAACATCCAATACTATCGGTAGGTACAACTAAGAAACCAAGTAACCCAACAGGTACTCCCCCCATATGTCCAGAAGAGTACGAATCAACGCAGAGGGATGCAATGCAAAGGGGTGCTGAAAACTAAATAGTGGCCATACAAACCATCACTGGTTTATAATTTATGAGCTTAGGGACCCACATAAGCTTCCCCATTTACTTACCTCTCCTACTCTAGTATACCCCTCCCCCGGCCTCACAACATACCCCAGGCATTGCAACCCAAGTTGGAGGGTCTGTGTAGGAATTCAATTCCATGTAAAAAATTTTTTGTATTAAGTATGTCGGATCCCCACTAAAGTGCCCTAGTCCACATACACACAAATTCACGTAAAAAGACCAAATAGTGGCATAATCATAGGAAAAAATATCAAAACTCGGGCTCAGCCCGTATATCATATCTTAGTGTAAAACCTTAAGTCTGGTCATGAAGGTAAATTAAGTCTAAGTATAATTCAATTGTCACCTCATAGAAAATATCAATGAACCACAGTGATGGTGAGAAAATAGGTCTCCATAGTGTGAGAAAGTAGCTCCATACTTCTACCATACTCATGGATATATATATATATATATATAATGTGTAAGAAATCAGTTTTCGGTTAGTACTCTGTCAAAATCAAGTTAATTTTAAAAATATTAATGCATGCTCGCAATATTGAATCAACCAATAGATTAAACTGGTGTAAGGATGCTAGATGAAATCCATATAATGGTAGACAAACCCTAGTTAAAAGGTACATTCTCTCCAAGACCAACTACGGTCCCAAGCCAGGAGTAATCGTACCAAAGATACCACAACTTCACAGACAGCGTCCTTTAAGGGATAACTACATACCCATACAGGGGAAAACATAGAGCTATCACATCTCAGTCCAATAAGACTCACTCTTAGGCTCCCACGATTCAAGGGTACAATAACATCATATACGACTGCTAACTATCCAGTAAAGTCATATTCGTCTATCTATAGCCAAGTGAACACACATGATTTAATCATACACAATACCTCAGGTAGAACATAAAACAATCAGCCTACCTAGATCAGCTTTAAAGCCACCATCCTAAACCACGGGATAATTAATAAGCTTTTACCACTACGGGGATAACTAATAAGCTCTTACCACTAGTATAATCTTGTCCCACTAGTTTGCATTCCAGAGTCAGCTTATAAATAATACACACCAAAGGTTATACTGATCCCTAGTAATACTATGTTCCAGAGTCGGCGTTGGGCACATAGGTAGGAAAACATAGCCCCAACGTAAGTAATTGAGCTACAAGTAATCTAAGTAGGCCATAGGGAGAAAAAATAAGTATATCGGGTCTCCAACTACAAATCCCAGCACTAATCTAGAACTTTACCATATATATATATATATATACTACACTAATATCAAGTATGAAGAAAGTAGACACTAGCTACCTTGTGGCGATGAAAACCTAAAAAATTGCGATAGAAGAAGAAGAGAATCATGGCTGAGCTTGGAACTACACGAATCTAGTAAAAATATAATTTATGAACCCTAATACTTCAAAAATGATTCACTTATACAAATATGTAGAGCACACCTCATATATTATATGGTACAAAATAGGGCTGAAACTAACAGTAAAAAATAAAGCACGGAAAGTTGATGTAATATTGAAAACATTATTATAGTAGAGAAAACAAAGAACTACCTGGTAGAAACAAGCATAGCACCATCAGGATATGACTCCACGAATTAGAAACACACAGAAAATCTTAAATATAATGGTTTAGCTTAAAATTAGAGAGAGTTTAGTGGAAATTTAGAAGAAAAATAATGAAAAACTATTGGAACTGGCCTTATATAGGCCCAAGCGTGTCGTACTGCAACCGCGCCCTCCCAGTGCTATTACGCTAAGGGAGTTTCTTCAGGCATGGAAGCATCGTGTAACCTTAGTGCAATAGGAATGCCAAAATCAAGACCTGGAACTGGTTCACACAGTCAAACAGGAAAAATTATGCTAAAGGGAAAATCCTAGACTTGGTGTGATCGCATCCCACCAGCACGCTCACGGTGAGTACAAGTGCTGAAATTCCAAAAATGATCCACAACAGGTACAAAATAGAAAAAAATTTCTGATTTCAACAATACATATATGTAATGTTCATATATCGACATTTAAGACTTAACAAAATCTTCAAAAAGGTGATTCGGGATCATATAAGCTGAGTAAGGCACGAATTAGCAATAATTACAGAAATTTAAGCCTTAAAACTGCCAGGAACTCAACCTATCGATTCCATCAAGTCACAAGTAACTTGGGTAGTTACAAGAAAGCTCTTAACATAGAGAAATTATGGGAATCATAGAAATAACGTCGAGGACCTTTACAATATCCTCTACTAAAGAAAATTTGATCTGCGAAAGTTAAGAATAAAGGAGTACCTAAAGTCTAAAATAATAGGACTAAAAGATTTACACGATTCCAATTCCTTCCTCGACTGGACCATGCACCCATCGAATTTTCATAACAGAAATATCTCTATACTTGAGCCTTGTACATCTTTTATCTATAATTTCCTTGGGATGATTGACACAGACTAACCCGTTGCCCAATTAAGATAACTCATAATGAAATATACGAGAAGAATATGTATGTAACAACGATCCATAGAGATATGGATAGAATAAGGGGTATCACCACTAATTCAGAAGGTGGGGCTAATATGTAGGCAACCCCGCTAATCTTCTCTGTGATCCCATATAGCTCTCAATGAACCCTTTTTAAGCCATGTCACAAGATGTTCAACCTATGAAAGATTGTGAGTTGCAATAAGTAGATACTCCAGAACTTGAGGGGCTTAATTGAAGATTCTAGAACTTTGGGGGTTGCTTTGGAGATGCCAAAACTTTGGGGGCTAAAATGCCATTATTACAACTTGTAATAGATATAACTATTAAAGTTGCAGTATATTTCATAGCGCTTTAATGATTAAATACTAAAACTCTTTTGAGGGCTTATTTATTAGTCTAGCATAGCTTAGAGTAATTTGTAGTAAGTGATTAATGGTGGATTCCCTTAGTTTCCAGTATAACTTCTTTTATTACAATCAATCGAAGGTTTTTTGTTTGTGGATTCAATTCAGGTTTCCCTTGGTTGTTTTTTGGGGTTTATATTGATTCATAGGCTTAATTTAAAGGTGAGGGTAACCAGTACTTTGTTGTTCATAAACTAGTGAGGTTATTGTAAACTTCTGCATCTCGGTTTTCGTGCGCCTTGTATATTGATCCAAATCATATCTTGTTTGTATATTTTGTGTAGTCTAAAATCTAAACCAAATAGGTCTAGCCCTCTCTATAGAATTTCAAGTCAAATTAAAAGTCTGAGGTTGAATCTCAATACTATTGTACCCACCAATCAATGATCTGCAACGTCTATCGTACAAAGCCTCGAATAATCCCATCTAGATGCTTGAACAATAGTTGTTATTGTAAGAGAACTCTGCCAAAGTCAAATGTTGATCCCAGCTACTATCACAATCAAACACAAGCCCAGAACATATCCTGGAGTACCTGAATGGTCCGCTCAGAATGCCCGTCTATCTATGGGTGAAAAGTCATACTCATTGCTTCCTCTGTACCCATCTCATGCTGTACATTCCTACAGAACTGTGAACTAAACTACATACCCTATCTGATATAATAGAAATTGAAACCTCATGAAAACCAAGAATTTCATTAACATATAAGATAATAAGTCTCTCGGCACCCCAATAAGGTGAAGTCGGTAGAAAGTGAATGAATTTGGTCAATTGATCTATGATGACCTATATACAATCATGACCCCTAGAAGTATGAGAGAATCCAAAAAAAATCCATAATAATCCTCTCACACTTCCACTTAGGAATAGGGAGTCTTTAAAACACACCACCTGGTATGCAGTGCTAGAACTTCACCCATGACAGTTCAAGCATTGAGAAACAAACCCCAAATGACACTATCTGAACACTAGAATAGCAAATGTTTTTATATGGAGCTTTATCCAGGACAAAATGTCAAACTTGAACATTACTAAAATCAAGTTCACAAGCTGGAGAAAATGTCCCTAGTTACCCAAATAATCCTTTGGGACTAGTTGTCAGTTTGCGTATGGAAAATCAGTACCTGTACTTTCCTTAGCAAATCAAGAAGTGAGTCATGTGCCGTTGTTTGAAATACTTGAAACTGGGATCTCATGTAAGAAAAAACCTCTAGAATATAAAAGTAGAAAGACTCTCTGCACATCTATGCTATGCACAAGTGTATGGAATATTTGGTAAAATGGCCTCGCAAAGAATGATTTGAACCAAATCATCAACTTTGGAACTTCAAAGACCAATGCCTATCCATAACGTACCGTAAAAAACAAATAAAACCTTGAGTAGGGATCCTAAGACTACAATCTCCCTAGGTAAAATCGGCTAACAACTTTACGAAAAGGTAAACAATACCAACCAGCTAACAAATAACTCCAGGGACTACAATAGCCGCTGACCTTGCCTATAAAGAAAACCTTAGTCTTGGTCAGAAACTGAAATTTGAGTAATTTTTTGAACTTAGATCATAAAAATCAACCCCAGGGTACTCTATCATTCTACTAACACACTGATAATAACCTCAAATCATGATTGCAACTCAACTATTATTATCTCTTATAAAAAAAGTGCAAACAGTGATCCATCACGTTATCCAAAAACCAATTATCTGAAACCGCTTATCATTAAAAAACTAAGAATAGGAATGAACTCCTACTACTCATAACTTTCTAAAGATAAGTGTCCATAACTCATAAGCTAAGAGACTCCTGACTTTCATACGAAGAACACAATCACCAAACTGAATCACAAACCTAGTGTAAACCAATCCCTAGTCCAAACACAAAAAATTATAAGAGAAAATAAACCAGTATCGAATCACGAGGATCAAAACTGTATGGTTCATCAACTGATGAAGACTGGAAATATATCACATAACTGGACGTACAAAATCCTATGGGATACCAAAACCTCGATCCACCACTAAAGAAGCAATATTGCCTACTAGAATAGTTATATTTCTTTAAGTACAAAGACTGACCACTAGGAAAAAGAATAATTGCTACCAAAAAAACCAAGGAAACCCAAGAGTTGATAGCTAAAACACCATTTAAACCTGGCATGGGAGAAGAATAAAGATAAATCTTTGGAAATCAAACCAAAACTGAGGGAAAATAAATATAAAGAAAGAGTCATTTTGATCGT
>JBDJHY010630604.1:0-16221 GCA_039654485.1 Withania somnifera | reverse complement strand
GCGCCAAAATTTGATAATACTCAAATTACACTTCCCTCTGAAGTATAAGCTATTGTTGTTAGAATATAGAACCCAACTAGGTTGGGGTTGATCCCACAGGGAATATGGTATCAGGTGTATGCCCAGTAGTAGTAGCTAATAGTTAGTGTTTCTTTCTAGCTATGAATGAAAGTAAAAAGGGGAATTACTTGTGTAACAATGTTCATCGTTAATGCTTGTGCTTATAGAATGGTTCAAGTTTGTGGTTAACCTAGGTTCATGTTCACTAGGATTCAACCTACCTTTAAATTATAATCTTCTACGGTTGTACAATTTTCCTGAATGTACAGTTACGTGCAAGTCTAATGCTATTTACTTAAGTGTTTCTCAACTTTTAATCCCAAGAATATCTCTTTTACACTGGGTTAGGGTTGTGAATGAGTGCATTGTACTTATCGTGGTAACTCAAGATGATTACTCTTGCTACAACAACAACCATTAAACGGGGGTTAATGCCCCAAATCTCTTAGTATAATCTCAACTCGTAGTTTTGACCACAAGGTTAGTGCTAGTTAAACCTAGGCGTGTTCTAGTGCTTACAACCACTAAACGTTGTTTATGACATAGAGATTATATTGATACGTTAGAATAGATGGAACAACCCTATGTAAATTACAAACCTAATGTAGTTAACCCATGGTTCCCACAACCCTAGGGTTGGGTTTTTAGCCCACCATTGATATAAACATACAGTAATGAAATTGTAAAGCACTAAAGAACATACCATAAAATTAAACTTCCAATTAATTGTAGAGTGATGATCAAGGAATTTAACACTTGTGTTATTGAAACAATATGGTTATCAAACACTAAAATCACAAGTCTTAATTCTCTCTGTTAAAAGTCTTTTAAAACGAAGCTAATTCTGTTGTTCATAGAGAATAGGTGTAAGTGAAATATTAGAAACTCGAACTGGGCCTTCGTTTAGTTTAGGAGAGACATTAGAGAAGTGCCTAGTGACAGAAGAATCATATGGTCTTTTTTATATCATTTCTTTTATCTAGTAAACTTTATAAGAAATGACAACCTTGGGCGAACCGTCTCCCAACAGAAAAAATGTCTATTAAGACCACCTGCTTCTTATTCTTTATGTTGTGAAGCATCAGGTAGGAGACAAGATCAGGAAAATCATTTATCTTTAGGTGGTTATTTTAATCCATCATCTGTCTAAGGCATTTTATACAGTTCCATTCCAATTGGACGGTTGGGTTAGTCGATTCGTATGGTGATAGGCAAAACTTCTGAAACGTCTCTTATCATAAAAATTGCTTTTTTTTTCTGTACAATTTCTCCAAACTTCCTCATATCATCTGAACCCTGAAAAACTCAGTAAATACATTAAAACATACTACTATTACTCAAGAATATGCTCTATTTTTAGGGTTTTAAGTTCAATATATGACATAAAATAACATCATATCAGGAAGCTATGCTGAGTAGTGATATGGACATCAATAGGTTTATGGTTGATTTAGAGCATACAAAGAAATACAAGCCTAAGTGGAGGGAGAGTTAGCAAAATAATAGGGCTATTCATTCTGAGTCCCCTCAACCTAAGTCTGGTGGTGGGTTTAGGTAGCACCAACAAAGTTCTAAGGGATCAGCCCCTTCATTCTTTAGTTCTCCTTTGTAGAACTAAATGCATCTGAAGAATTAGTAGAATAGGATAGCTCAGCCAGCTCCACAGAGTAGTTCTCCCATATGTAGAAAGTGTGGATAGGCATTTTTAGCATGATTAGGTTAATCATGGGTTTCAAGACTGTCCTTTGAGGAGTTGTTATTCTTGTTGATTGTTGATCCATAAATAGAGAGATTGTCCTATAGTAAAGAAGGGTGGTGCAGACCATATAATATTCCTCCATCAGCAGCTCTAGTAGCACGCCTGCCTCAGCAGGGTTCTTTTTTTTCCACCGATGGTGGCTAGAGACAAATTCATCTTTATGCTTTAGGCAACAGATATGATCAAGAGAAGTCAACTAATGTTGTGACAGGTACATTCGAGGTTTATGGAATTGATGTGTGTTCACTGTTATACCTTGGAGATACCCTTTTATTTTTACCGTTGTATATTGCTAGATAGTTTGGAGTGACAATTGAGATTTTTCTCGAGTCATTTTATGTTTCTACAATTTTTGGTGATTCTATTATAATTGAGAGAGTCTATCATAGCTTCCCTGTGTATGTTATGGGTGTGGTTATTCTAGATGATCTTCATGAGTTAAATACGGTAGGCTTTAATATTATTCTAGGAATGTATTGGTTCCATTAATGGCATGTTCTAGTTGATTGTATGACTCGAGTTGTCTATTTCTAAGTTCCTGATAAGCCTGTTCTTGAATTGAAGGGTAATGACATTGTTCCTAAGGGTAGCTTCATTTCCTATCTAAAGGATAAGAAGATGATCTTTAAGGGGTGCATCTACCACTTAGTCCAATTTAAGGATTCGAAGTCCAAGACTCTGGATATCCAGTTACTTTCTATTGTTAGAGTGTTCATTAATGTGTTTCCTAAGTGTTTGTCCATGTTCCTTCTGATAGGGAGATAGACTTTGGTATAGATCTCATTTTGGTAACTCAGCGTATTTCTATTGTGCCATATACGATGACAACAAATAAGCTTAGGGAGTTGAAGGATTAGTAGGGAGTTGAAGGATTAGTTAGCAGATCAATTTCACAAGGTTCTTATCAATCCCATTATGTCTCTTTAGGGTGCTCCTTTCTTATTCAAGGTGTAAGAAATATGGTTCTCTTTGTATGTGTACCGATTGCCAACACTGAACAAAGTTACAATCAAGAATATGTGTCCTCTTATTAGAATTGATGACTTGTTCAATCACCTGCAATCTGATAGCCATTTCTCAAAAATTGACCTTCGTTCTGTTTACCACCATCTCAAGGTCAGAGAAGTACACATTCCAAAAACTGCTTTTAGATTGTAGTTATGTATTTTTTGATTTGACTAATTCTCCTACAACTTTCATAGACCTTATGAACAAGATATTCAAGCCATACTTGGACCTATTTGTATTGACTTTTCTGATGATATTTTCATTTACTCTAGAAGTGAGGAGGATTATACAAACTATCTTTGGGTTGTTCTTCACATCCTTAAAGGGCTGCAACTTTATTCTAAATTCCCTAAGTGCGAGTTTTATCTCTAGTAAGTTTTTTTCCTTGGTCATTTCTAGTGATAGAACTCAAGTGGATTCTTAGAAGATTGACTCTATGATTGTATTCATAGTTTTCTGGGTCTTGCTGGGTATTATTGTAGATTTGTTTAGAGCTTCTCTTTCATAGCTGCTCCTTTGACTCGCTTGAGTCAAAAGAAGGTGAAGTTTGATTTTTCAGGTGCATGTGAGTAGAGTTTTCAGGAGTTGAAAACTAGGTTGACTTCAACTCCAGTTTTGACTTTGCATGAGGGTTTCGAGGATTTTGTTCTATATTTGATGCTTCTAGAGTTAGTTTTTGTTATGTTGTTGATGAAACATGCAAGGGTGGTAGCATATTCTTCTATAGAACTTAAGGTTCATGAGAAAAAATATCCCACTTATGATTTTAAGCTTGTATTTTTTGTTTTAGCATTGAAGTTATAAAAGAACTTCTTGTATTGGGTGCATGTAGATGTCATCACTAATCATAAAATTCTTCAACATCTGTTTGAACAGAAAGATCTAACTCTTCTTTAGAGTAGGTGTTTAGAGTTGCTGAAAGATTATGATATGACAATTATGTATCATCCAGGCAAGGCCAATATAGTGGTTGATGCCCTTAACGGGCTATCATTGGTAGTTTGTCGCATGTAAATGAGAGTAAGAGAGGGTTGTCTAGTTTCAAACTGATTGGTGCTGAGGATGGTGGTATGTTAGTATGGAATGCTTCCGAGCATCTCTTATATTGACGTGAAGGAGAAGAAAGACAGTGATCCAGTGTAAGTTTAGCAAAAGAGTGCAGTTTAGAAGAAAATTTTTAGGTTTTCTCCCATGAGAAGATGGTGTTCTTTATTATTTGGATCGCTTGTGTGTTCTCGCAGTTGATGGATTGAGAGAGGATCTTATCAGAAGCCCACAGTTCTAGGTGTTTTATTCACCATGGGCTTTTTGAGATGTATAGATATCTGAGAGAATTGTATTGCTGGAATGGTATGAAGATGGACATAACTGAGTTTGTAGCTAAGTGTCCTAACTATCAACTAGTTAAAGGAACAGCTAGAGAGTAGTAGAGTTTTGGTATTCCAACCTAAAAGTCAGAAGTGATTAATATGGACTTTGTCACTGGTTTTCCCTTACACCAAGAACATGATTCTATATGGGTTATAGTGGACCGAATGACTTAGTCCGCTCACTTCTTACCTATTTACACCAGTTATTCAATAGAACAATATGGTAGGTTATACTTGCAGTAGATTATCAGGATGCATGGTGAGCATTGACCATTGATTAAGACCAAGGTACAAAATTCATATCTTAATTTAGGAGATCATTTCACATGGGTCTTGGTACCCAATTTCATTTGAGGATGACTTGACACTCGCATATAGATGGTCATGCTAAAAGGAAAATTCAAAAATTAAAGGATATATTGATCTCTTGTGCGATCAATTTCTAGGGAAGTTGGTTTTAGAATTTTCCTTTGATTTAATTTGCATACAACAATAGATATCATTTTATTATCCTTATGGCCCCATTTGAAGCATAGCATGGAAGGAGATGTAGGCTTTTAATTTTTTGTTTAAGGTAGGCGAGACATCTAAGGTAGGGCCAGAGATTGTGCGTGATGTGATACAAAAAATTTAGATTATTCGAGAGATATTAAAGGCATCTCAGATCAAACATAATTCTTATGTTGATGTGAGAAGAACAAGTTTAGACTTCACGGAGGGTTATTTTTTGGGTATTTTTGAAGCTGTGTCCGATGAAGGGAGTCATGAGGTTTGGTAAGAAAGGGAAGTTGTGTCCGAGGTACATTCAGCCCTATCAGATTGTGAGAAGGGTGGGAAATGTTGCTTATCAATTAGACCTTCCAATAGAGTTAGCAGTGGGTCTCCTTATTTTTTTATGTCCTTGGTGAGGAAATACATGAGTGATCCATACATAGTAGTGCCACTTGAGGTCATCAGCATCCCTGACAGTTTGACCTATGAGGAGATCCCTTTTTAGATTCTTGATAGGTAGGTTCATAAATTGAGAGACAACAATATAGTGTTAGTTAAGGTTCTGCGGAGGAACCATTCAAGTGGGGAAGCAACTTGGGAGGCATAGTTAGACATGATAAATAGATACCAACATCCGTTTACTTCTAATTCCAGTTTAATATGAGGCAATAGCCTCTCTATACAACTTTTCACTTGACAGTTAACGAGCATGTAGCATTTTATGAATCCCTATATCTGTATTATTCATGTAAGAGAGGTGATGTTAGTTGAAGAAGTTGTTGCATGAGTCCCTTCTTGTGTATTTATGTGTTGAGAAGTTATGGTAGTTGAAGTCAGTTACGATAGTATGCATGGTATCACCTGATTTAGTAACCTATTCATGGTTATGTTGACTAAATCAAGTCATTGGACATCATATTCATGTCCAGTTTAGTTAGTTGGTCAGTTTCAACAATCAGGTTCTTCTTTTCTTGTTCTAGCATTCATTCGAGGATGAGTGATATCCAGGGGAGATATTATAACGTCCCATACTTGATTTTAGCTTCCAAGCCTATTGTGAGATTTAAATAACTAAAAAGTTATTCACATACGGCCACGATTATGGATCACAACTCATAGGGTGTCAGTCCACGAGTCATGAAGTCCACTCATGGGATGATGGTTAAGATTTTCATGTTCTTTTAACTTCCTACGAGTTAGCACTATGACCCATAATGTGAATATCACAAATTTGTACTGTGTAACCATGCTTTGAGTTCCAAAAGATTGTTTCTTAACCTAGTTCCTCATGATATAACATTCCACAACTCATGGTATAGACTCATAGGGTAGAGGGAAATATCCAGTAGCCAGGGCCCATCCCATCATTCAAACCATGAGTCGTGGAATGGCACTCCAAGAGTCTTGGAATGGAACTCCACGAGTCATGGAGTGGACTCATGATTTGCTCCCAGCAGTTTCTAGATATATTAATAAAGGGTTGTTTGGTATCTTCACCAACCCCTTTTACCCAATCCTAGATCATTTTGGACTTAAAATGGGTAATATAAATACCCCAAACACTTTATTTCAATCATTCTACACTTAATCAAATTAAGGCTAGGGTTTCTCTCAAACTCAAGCAGAGGTTAGAGTCTTCTTCATATCTAGTCAAGAGCTCTCCTAATTAGGTATGTGGGTTATGAAAAGGTATTCCTTCCATCCTTATGTCTAAAAACCATTTTCTTATAGTTTTGAAGCATAGAATTATGTTTAGAGTTGTCTATATATATATATATATATATAGATAGATAGATAGATAGATAGATAGATAGATAGATAGATAGATAGATAGATAGATTCCCTCTTTGAATGATTCCTTGAACTTTTATTCATAATTATGAAGCTCGCATATTATATTTCTAAATTGCATAGTCCTAATGAGTTCATGAATTTTGAAGTTGTAGTAGAAATTGAACAAAGTCTTAACAAAAATTAAATAATGATTTTGAAGTTTATTCTTAAAACTTGAAATGCATAAATTGCTTGACTTTTATATGATTTTGGAGCATTGTTATGAATAAGGTCTAAATTGACTAGTTTTTTTTCTAATTAATCATAATAAAAATATATTTATGATTTTATTCTTAAACTTATATACTAAGAAGTAAGAATGTCTATAAAGAATTTAACTGACTGATTTTGCCCAAAGTGGCTTAATTGAGAGTTGTCGCCTGATGAGTCAGGGTTCAGCTAGTTGGATTCATTTGATAATGTCCATTAGTCAAGAAGAGTTAAATAATTAAAGTTTAGGTATCCAATTTATATGGTAGAATTATTAGCACCGAGAGGGTGGCACGAGTCCCTTTGAGCCCAAAACCTGCGTATATAAATGTAGAGATTATATCTTGGCCTATTAAATGTGCCTATTTGTGGACATAGTGGATCCACTAGGGGAAAATGTATATTCATACACTGGCAAGGTATGGAGGCCCACCTACATAAGGTGATATGTAGACTTTGTTCTAGGCATGAGGTGTGTCGGTTATAGAAACTCCCGAATGAAGTGAAGTTGTCAGACTTGATATAAATAAAGTGAAGAAAGCTTTTAACTAAATATTTAATCTTTTGTTAAAACTATTGAGATGAGTTATTTTAATCAGTTTACTTATTACTCTTGAATGTGAAGCATTTTAACTAATTTTGTTAAACTGTATGTAGTTGATTATTTGAGTTAAGATGATCACGCATTGCATAACATCCGTATTATTCTGTTATATAGCCTATTATTGCACATCCTCACATATTCAATACATTTAGTGTATTGATCACATACTCTTTGCTACATGTTTACCACCATGCACATCCTACTGGTCACCTAGATGTTTGTGGTTGACTTGGATCCACATTCCTAGAAGTTAGCAGAGTGGTGAGTCCTTATTTCTTTGGAACCCGAGAGATAAAGAGTTATTCATTTGTTTTTTCTAGAGCTAGACTTTTAGCATTATTCTTATTTTTTTATTTAGAGATTAAAAGGGGTCTTGCCCTAGTAGTGAAGTACTTAGCATATAGTGACTTTCAAGCAGATGGACTACTAGTTTTGATCTTGATTTTATCATTTTATTCATTTATATATCTATTGACTAATGAGGACCAATGTTTAATTATGTTATTATCTGATTTTTCTTTCGTTGAGTGTAATGAGTAAATCTTTGGACAAGCCAAGTGTCTATCCAAGGATACTGAGGTAACTTAGTAGTTAAAGATGTCGTGCCACGGCTAGGGAGGTGACTTCGAGGCATGAAAAATAAATTCCTCACAGAAAACTCACATAACTAAAGAAGGTAAAATCTTGACACTGAACTTGAAATTCTGTACCTAAGAAGAAACTAAAATTTTAAGCTTTATAGAATGCTCTGTGTGATTAAGAGTTGGAAATATTTGAATGAGGGGAAGGGTCGACAGACTAACCATTAAACTCCCTTCAAAATAGTCAAAATGATATAGTGTTGGGCGCCAAATATAGGAAAAATACTAATTTATACTTTAAAAACAAACTTAAACTAATTCAATGGGCTTATATTGGTTGACCCACAGCCCATCATTTTGTTTGATGAATCATGGATCTATATGATATTTTGTATTATTCTTGATAATTTCCACGCTTAAGTATGATTGATGAATTGATACCCCAATTTGTTCTATGAGCCATGGTTCCAAGAAGGACTTATACTATTTTTGGAGCCATTTACACTAATGAAAGCATGGCCCATGGTTTAAAACCATAATTCATATTATTAGTTGTGCTTTATACATTGAGTTTCCTAAGATCAGGTCTATCATGATTCACTCTACGACTCATGGTTTTAATCCTTGAGGCGTACTATTATTTGTGGATATTTGGGATGAAGAAATGAGTTGCAAGGATGATTCCACATCTTAGTCTATGGTTCGTTGACTTGATCCATGACTTATTAACCCTTTTGTGGATCGCTAGCTAAGTATAAAATATCGCCTGGGAAAAATATAGGGTGTTGCAGATACCACGGATAAATGGAATGGAAATTTTGTATATTTCACTTAATGGAAATTAAAATCTAGTTAATATTTCTCTATATTTCTTGGGGGGTGGGGGACATAAAACCTTTTTCTCCGTCGATCTGCAGTTTATTTCTGACATCGCTTTCCTTAGTTCGTTTACTTTTATCATTCTTAGTGATGATTTTATATCTAGCATCTTTTATGGAGGAAAATAGAATCTACTTTATAGTAGGGTTTTATGTTTTATGATAGCACCATTTCATCTAGAGCTGAATTTTTAGTTGAATGGATTGAAAACTCATAATTTGAGTGTATAACAACCTTCAACAAGAAAATGATGGATTAGATAATCTCTTTCTCTGAGAATCTTTAAAAAGATGGAACTCAAACGAGATAGTGGAATCTAAATGAACAAGATTCGAACTTCTTTTGTTCCAGTATACATAGTAGGTTTTTAAGATTTATAAGCATAATAACGATATAAGGAGGGAATAAATTTTTTGTTATTATTCTAGAAATTACAATTAATGTGTGATGGGGATAAATAGCATTTAAGATTGATAATTTTATCAAAGAACATAAGGAACATCAATTACAAATGCTCTTAAAAGGACATATCCAAAGGTTCCATATACAAATTTAAGCAGGACCAACATGTAGCAATCAAAAGAAATGTTTGAATCTCTTGTCATCAACACCAACATTATCAAATATATCCAATGGTTCCTTATAAAAATTTAATTAGGACCATCATGTAGCAATCAAAAGAAATGTTGAATCTTTTGTCATCAACAAAAACACTATCATCATCTCTGTTAGTGATGCTAATCAGGAAAATGGGCTTGTTAGAAAGATGTATAGTTGGAATCTTAGTGGAGAAGAGAATGAGAAAACAAAAATCTCAGATATTAGAGAGTGGATGGTCAGTACTTGGGGAGAATATGTTTGGAATTAATATATATGATATAAGGGGTTTCTCTTTTCTATTTAAGTTCCCAAACAAGCATATGACTAAGAATATTCTCCAAGGTTAATGGGCATGGAAAATAATGAATATTAATATTGAATGTTGGTCACCTTCTGGAGGTTTTGGTCTATGAGTCTATACCTTGGATGAGGCATATCACTTAGAATCACAAATAGACCAAGTTAACCTTGGATCTGACAACATACTAAATTACAACCTGAAAGACTGATCGAAAGCATAATATGACTGATATAAATATAAAGGTAAACTAACATAAGTATGAATAACAAAAATAACAAATATATAAACCTATTAGTTGAATACTAATATGACTTCTATATCTGAGAAACTCTAAACTACTGGCTGATGAGTTGCTGGGACAAGTACCTAGCTAACTCAAAAATACTAAAATTTGGAAGTACTAAATATTGCTTAACTAAAATAGATGAATCAATATATGTCCTCAAAATATGAGGATTCACCACTAAAAAGCTACTAAGAATGGAGATCCTAGTTATTCAAGAGCGTAGGAAGGAGAATCTAGATCTACAGTATAAAGTGATGTAGCACAAGAAGTATGATATCAGTACATAGGATGTAGTGAGTATGAAGACATGTAATTTTTAAAAACATAGTAAACATCATTACTGAATAAGGATTTCACTATAATAGACATGATGAATAAACCTATAATACATAATAAGTCATGAAATTAAGAATATTGAAGTTAAACATAGTGAGTCATCTATACTGGTTAGACAGAAAATGTGTAGTGTAAAATATATGAAAGCAATAGGATCATAAAACTAGTTGAATATGGGAAATCGTAGTACTGTGTAATGTCAAACTAATACTATAGGAAAATCTATGAATACTATAAAAAAATCATAATATTGATAGATTGTGGGAGTTTTTCTTAACTGACATGCATCATGTAAGTCCATTTTATCTAACATATTAACTTTTGTAGGGAAGCTTTCTTATACTTTCCAAGGTATATAAATACATGTGATGTATCCCTTAAATATTTAAGCCTTAAGGGATGAGGGTATGAACCTATTTTAGAAGATGAGTGACCCTATCATATAGTGCCACATAGTTGGTGTAGCCTTAACTAGCAGGTGAGTGACCCTTGTACATTCGATGAATAATCCTCCAAAACATGTAATACTGATGGCCCAATTACTATACTATAATTGCAAAACATAAAACTAGTCCAAAAATATATTGTTTACTGAGTTCATGAAATAATGGGATGAGTCATGCTATTTGAATTCTGAGTTTATAATCATAGAATCAAATTATATTAAACTATGGTAAATATAGGCAGAAAACTGTAATTTCATGTATAATTTACTTGAAATACTAAAGTAAATGAATGAAATATGGAATTTATGCAAAAAATTCATGATATTCAAAATATTGAAATTTAGCGATAAAAACATGAATAATCATTTAGATGTAATTTGTTTTATAATAATATTATAAAAACTATACTTAGATATGGAATCATATTTGGGTAAAAACCCTAGATTATAGAATCAGGAATTTAAACTTTAAAAATATAGTTATTGGCATGAGGATGAAGGGATATCCTTATTGAATACCCAAATAGTTGATTACAAAGTTTTTTAAGTAAAAAGTTGAGTTCCTTAGTGTAATGATCCATAGGGTCATTTTCGTGAGTTCTCTATATTTAGAGTGTCTTGGTAGCTTCCCTAGGTCATTTATGTCTTGCTGAGACTGTAAGTTTGGTTCCCTGAAAGTTTTATAGCTTGATTCCCTTCTAATTATTTCTACTTTGGTCCTTTTCTATTTTAAATAATATCATATTGTTGTTTCATTCGTTTTGTTGAATCCAAAATATTGATTACATAGATATTGCATATATGGTTTATCGAAATCAAACTCCATTTCCATTTCCATTCCATGAGATTGTGAACCATTTTTAGAAAATCTATCAAAATCAAGCGCGGTGACCGATAAATGGGCAAAATAGAGATAAATCAGCCAATGCCAAAAGTTTGGTCACTTTGGCCAATTTAATTGTAAGCGGTGGCTCTATATAAGTTTTCTTCTTCACAAAGTCCTCTATGATTTCCTTTTTTCTATCTAAATTTCTTGATTTTCCAGAGCGAAATAGGGATATATTAAGGTATATATTTAAGTTTTAATCCATAGAAACTTGTTGTGGTGGTTTTACAATTTTTTCTACTGGGTAATTCTTGGTTTAGCTTTAGTTTTAAAGTTTTCGATTGTGTATAATCTTTCTAGGGCTTATTTCTTCAGTTTTGTTCTATAGGATTAATCCCTATTTGTACCATACGTTTTATCAGTTGTGCTTTACGTATTGGTATAAGTGTTCCATTTTTCTGAGATGTGACCGTTTACAAAACCATTTTTAGTTTTGATGATCCTGTTGTTTCTATAGAAATATGGGCTCGATTTACTCGTCTTGACTCATCGGTTATGCTTTTACCAGCTTCATGCAATTTTGAGCCTTGTTTGTGATTTTTGGATATCTCAATGCGCTTTTTGAGGTTATTGCTGGAATCTAGGTAGGCTACGACTTAATTCTTTTATAATGGGTATTTAGTATTATATGTCCTTGATAAATTGCTAGCTTAGTGAAGGGTTACTAGTTTGGAGCCTCGTTACAGTTGTTATCTTGGCCTACAACCTATCTTGCCGATCTCTTTGCTTGTTACATATCCCTAGGGCTACAAGGTCCTACCCATGTGTTTAAAGATATCTCTGGAACATAGTTGAGGTTATTGAGGGGATTATACTAGTGATTAGTGCTTAGCAGTTATCCTCCCATGACTTAGCTGATCTAGACTACTATTTCCTTGTGGTTGACGAGCATCCATGTTTGTTGCTCTGTGGATAGATGTTGGGTATTTTTGAATTAAAAGACTATGAAACAATTCATTTTGTTGATATTAGCATCAAAGTGTCTTTCATTGATTATTGAATATGTATCCACGACTGTTGGGCAGTATAAAGATATTTTCTTACCCTATTGTGATATTTTTTGGAACTGCTATACAGTGAAAATTGAGTTTTCTACTGAGATACAGTATACGGGACAAGCCCAGGTTTTGAAATTTATTCTTGATGACTACACCCTAGTTAGCTTTTTACGAGAGTTTTGCATGTGGGCTGAGTCCTCAATGGGACCTACCCACATAGGATGTTGTGTCTGGCACATGATGCATAGCTTGGGGGAGGGGTATACAATGAAGTAGTGGCATACATTTGGATTCCTTAGTGGGTACTACCTCTCATTCATTTCTGCCCGTGGAGGAGCTTGCAGGTTTACTATTGGGACATGTTTACTTTTCTGTAACCCTTTGCATTTTACTTTATTGTGCTTGCGTGTACTTTTAGAGATTACGGGGTGAGTCTAGTTGGGCTACTTGTATGACTGGTTGTACCTACAGGTAGTATGGGAGGTCGATAGGTCTTGTTTCTAGCTAGGCCTTTTTGTTATCTTTCTAAGGATCTTGATTACTTCCTGTACGTTACTTGTCGAGAGATTAACTATTATTGGTCTCATATTCCTCTTATGGCCTTTTATTATGCCAGTTACTTTGGAGCTCTAGGTACATGTCACATTGGTCATGATATTTTTATGACTCAGGTCCTTTATATTATAGCGTAATGTTTTACCTTCTCCTTTTTTTTTTGTTGATTCTGTGATACCCCCTCCTTGGTTTGTTATTTGATTGCACTTTACCTTGTTTATGATTGCTTTTGACTGATCATCCTATGATGCCTATTGGGTACCCATTGTTTATCTACTCATGCTACACTTCTGCATCTTCTTGTGATATAGGTACTGGTATGAGTCAAGCAAGATCGTACGAGATAGAACAAAGCTATTCGGAGATACAATAGGCAGTTAGCATTCTTGCTGACCAAATCCCTTTTTATACGGAGTTGTCCTAGTTTTGGTCCAAGATGTATACCTTGTAGGTGTTTCCGTATTATGGGGAGTCATTTTGTATTATATGTATATATGTTCTTGTATTTCTTCTCTTTATCTGCTTCTCTTTTCTTTGGTACTTTTCACTGGCCTACCACTTAATTCTCTAGAATAGGGTTAGGATTGTCTATAAGTGGAATGTAAATACTATTAAAACTCGATTTTTGGGTCGTGACAGGTGGTATTAGAGCTCTAGGTTTATTAGTGTCTCTGGATGTAGGAGCAAGTGTCTTGTAGAGTACCACGCGTATGTAGACGTCCATATCCAACTTTAGAGGATACAAGTCTCTTTAGGAGGGATGAATTTCTTTTGACTCATTTCGTACAAAGTTTCTATTGGTTTCTTGGATATTTACTTTGGCTTCACTCTTTCACAGATTGTAATACCTTTAAATTTGAGCTAGAATTTGAACCTTTCAACGTTCATGCTAAAGTCTGAGTCCTATTAATTCTCACTTGTTCCTAGATGATAAAAGTATTTATAAAGTGTGTAAGTAGCGTTTGACATGATTCTAGGTCATAAGGAACTCCAAGTACAGGGTTAATTTTAAAGCATTTCTACCGTTGTAGTTTTTGTATCGTTTCATGCATGTGCCAAATTCAAATGATCACATATCCAAATCTATGAGGAGTTATATGACTCATAACCTATCCAAATAAAGTTCTTAGAGTATAGTTTCCAATGCAACAAATCGCATGTTATTTTGAGTTTGGAGTAAGAAGTTATCGCAGTAAAGCATCTCGTAGGCAAGCGTGACATGTTTAAAAGGAGTGTGCATGGAAAATTTACTGAAGCTAAACGTGGAACCAACCATGTCAATCTTAGCTATGTTTACATGATGGAAATTGTGACACGGCTGGCACCACAATTAAGTGTTATGTTGTGCTATTCTTTTCTTATTTTTAAAAGGCTAATTTCGACATTTTCCCCCTCTTAAAACATTAAGTGTATGTAGTTTTGGGCTCGATAATACATGAATTTTAAGCTCCAAATACTTGTTGCAAATTATTCTAAACTTAATCAACTCAAAGCAAGGTTTTCACTCAAAATTCTCTCAAGAACAAGGCTAGGGTTCTTCTTGAAAGTTCATCGTGTAGAAGAAAATTAATTAACTTTCCTCCATCAAAGTTCTTCAATTGTGGTATGTGGGCTTTCAACAAGGACTCGTTTCATCCTTGTACGAAAAAACCCTTTTTTAGATAATCTAGAACCATTTTGGGGTTCTTGATTAATTTTATAAATTAAGATTTCCCGAGTTGATGATTTATTTGATATTTTGAGTTAGAATTACGAAGTTTCATGACAGTTATGAACTTTACATGATTAATTGATATTTTCCAATCAAAATTGAAGTTTACATGATGTTGATTAATTTGTCATAGTCCTCATGAGTTAACATTTTTTGTAATTGATGTAAAATAAAGAAAGAAAGATAGAAGCTTGAGGTATGAATTGATTAGTGTTTTCAAGGTTTACTTTAAACTTGAATTAAGCATTGGAGCATCATAATTACTTGACTTGTTACATGATTTTGAGTATGAACATGTAGTATATCTAAATTGATTGTGGCTAATTTTGCTTAATTTGAAGAGAGGTAATGGTACTCTGAAAGTATGAATTGATTAAGAATTTGAAAACTATTCTTCAAACTTGATAAGAGGATTGAAGTGTCATAAATATTGACATATGAGTATCATGATTTTGAAAGTTGAAGTGAAAGAAATAAATAAGTCTTGAAGCATCAAATTAATATATTTTTTAAAAACTTGATGTGAATATTGAAAGATTCAAGATTGATGATTTTTTTTCAAGGTTTTAAACTCATTTATGAAGGATGTGTAAATTGATAATTTTGACTGATTGAAATGACCCTCATGGTCATTTATGATTAATACATAATTTTTTGCATTCTAGAGCATTTTAGTAGATGCCCTAAGTCATTTATGACTTGCTAGGACGGGTAGTTCAGATCCCTGGCAAATCAGTTGAGAATATCTCAAATTGCCTATTTTAGAGCCTAAAACTAAATACTCATTGACCAAAGATAAATTTCCTTTAAGAGAGTTCAGAATTAAATTTCGACAGTTCTGTTAACTCCGAAATGCAAAACAAAGTCAAGATTGACCTTAAGTTTGTGTTTTGGATATTTTATTTGCAAATTTTTCCAATTTATGGGTTTTAGTTAATTTTAAGGACTAAAGTGGCGCTTGGGTGATGTTTTTGTGTTTGGAGTGTCGGATTGGAATTCTGATGCTTATATCAGTTTTGGAATGGTTAATTTAATCTAGTTTGACCTTGGTAAGCTTCCCAAGGTGTTCGTTCTTGATTTGAGTGGTTATGTGGAAAGTTAGAAATTTCTTAGTTTTGGTTAAGTTTTGGTTAGGGGTCAAATTTTCTTAAATGACCTCTGATGTCGATTTCATCGATTCCGCTGAGTTTGGAATGTATTTTTCACATAAGATATATATTTGGTTTGTCAAAATTGGACTTTGTTTCATTTTCAAAACCCCGGTGGAAATTCAGAATAGTTATTGGTTTTCGGGTTCAGCTTTGATC
>JBDJHY010630391.1:0-16222 GCA_039654485.1 Withania somnifera | reverse complement strand
TCTTTGTTAGTTCCAGCCTTAAATCTGGAGATAATGGGTTTCTTGTTACAACTGTTGGGTATATTTGGCCAGCCGAAATGTGGTGTGCAGACTTCAAGCCTGGGTTTTTTCAGTCCAGGTGTGCCACCGGCTTCGAGTATTCATTGTCTAGGGGTGCCTTCGGTATTGAGCACTTTTGTTTTAGGGGTCTTGCCATCTATTTTAGCATTCCCAGTTTCAGTGCCTCTAGCACTGGTTTATCCATCTTCAGCACCAGCAGTTCCTGCTCTGTCTGTGGTTCTGCCTATCCTTTCTCACCTGCCTATGTCTGACTTCGTTCAAAAGACATTGGGTTAAGTTTTTAGATTGGGGCCTTCAAGATTTGCTGGTACTCCAGTGAGGATCTAAGAGATTTCATTGATAGATATCAGGAGGGGTTACATAACCTCAGACTTCGGAGGTCATATTGTTCGACCAGGTCAACTGAGTCTACCTTGATTTCTTGGATTTCCTTGCGTGATGCATTTTTATAGAGGTATACTCCTCATATTAAGCATGATAATAGGAGAGAGGAATTTCTTAGACTCCATTAGGGTTCTTTATTTGTTTCTGAGTATGAGGTTGAGTTTCATAGATTATCTGCTTATGGTACCAGCTATATATCTATTAAGGCAGAGAGGACTCGTCCTTTTGTGTCTGGGTTGGATACAGAGATTCATTAGACTATCTAGGTATTAGTTACCTCCATATCATCTATTCAGACTATTCTTGGGCATGCTTGTAATATGGAGGATCTCAGTCATAGTGGGAGAGTCGGGGAGGAGAAGAGGCCTCATCATTAGGGTCGCTTTAGTGGTTCGAGGCATGCTAGGGGTTTTGGTTCGTGGGGTAGGGTCGCACCTCAACATCAGCAGTAGGGGTAGTCTATTCATTCAATTTAGGTCTCTCTACAGACTTTGGGCAATAATTTTCAAGGTTTTGAAGGCTAGTCTTCAGGCCAACAGTCTAGGGGTGTTACCTCAGGTTCTTCTAGACGTGATGACCATTCTGGTTTTTCAGGTACCTCTTGTCATGGCAGAAAAGTGCCCCCATGTTATGAATGTAGTGTTATGGGTTACTTGGCCAGAGATTTCCCTTAGAGGGTTATTATTCATATCATGGTTTAGCCTCCTGCTATGCTAGCTCCTATTCTAGCACAACCATTTAGGGTCATGCCACCTCAAGGAAAGATTGGGTGTTCGTCAGGTCATGGTTCTCCCCAGCATGGTAGGAGTGGTGGTCGTGGCGGTAGACGCTGTCATTTTTATGTCGTGCTAATAGACTAAATGCATAGGTCATTGATGCTATCGTTATAGGTACTATCTATATGTGTTATCATCCAGTTTGGCTTTATTTGGTCCAGACTCTAATTACTTCTATGTGTCATCTTATCTCCGTGTTTGAGAAGGTCTAGTGAGTTATTGCATGTGTCGGTATTTGTCTCGACCCTAGTAGGTGATTCTTTAGTAGTGGATCACATTTTGAGATTTTGTTCCTTAATTATTTAGGATTTTGATACCTAGGCTGATTTGATATTATTAGATATGGTTGATTTCGATGTGATATTGGGCATGGACTTGTTATCCCTTTATAGAGTGTTCATGGATTTTTATTCCAAAATGTAACTTTAGATGTGCCCAGTGCATCCCGATCGTATGGTATGGTTCGGTTAGTCATGTACCGACGTGGATCATATCTTGCTTTTATGCTAGTTGCTTAGTCTCTCATAGCAATGTTGCATATGTTAGAGATGTTAGCATTGATTCTGATTCTCCCAAGTCAGTAGCCATTGTTAGTGAGTTTGCTGATGTATTTACGATGGACCTCCCTGACCTACCACCTAAGCGAGACATCGATTTTGGCATTTAGTTAGAGCGGGGCAACATGCCCATTTCTATTATTCCCTATCGTATGGCACCTGTTGAGCTGAGTGAGCTTGAGACTCAACTTCAGATCGGCCTAGTGTTTTACCTTTGGGTGCTCTTGTTCTGTTTATAAAGAAGAAAGATGGTTCTATGCGCATATATTTCGATTATAGTTAGCTTAATGGTGTGACAGTGAAAAACAAGTTTCATATGCCTTGCATTGATGATTTATTGACCAACTTGAGGGTTCTGCCATCTTTTATAAGATTGATTTAAGATCTCAAAACTCTTCCAAATTCTCAAGAAATGCCAAATATTCCATAGACTTTATAAAAGTCAAAATCTTCTTCTTAAGCTATATAAGGACTGAATTCGCCCTATAGGAAATGCAGGCAGACTTCTGAAGTCGAGTACTTGCATTTGTGTGTTGTATCCTTCTTCGGTTGTTTAAAACAGAATCTAAATTGTCGTCTTATAAGTTGTTCTTATGTAATATGTGTAAAGAAACTTATTTATGTCGAGGAAAAATACCAGAACACCTTTGTCTCATGGGATCAAAGGCTCATTCCCCAATCGTGATCTAGGATAAAGATACTAGCTGGGGATGTTTAGGATGACAACTTGATCAATATAGTTAAAAAGGGTATGCTGGGGAGGTTATTTTGATTAACATGGTCACTAAGGATACTGGATCAACTAATAAGACAAGGGATCTTCTAATACTCTAAAAAATGAGTTTATTGCAAAAATAAGGCAATGAGTTGATGAAATGAAAGTTGAGGTCGCAGAAGCAAAGATTTTCATTTTAGGTGAAAGTTGGCCCCCATTTCATATCCATCCTTAGGAGTCCCCAACATTTGAATATTTTTCTAAAGGCACCTTTGCATTCACAAAACCTTTCTAGTTCCACTATGTAAACTATCCACCGAAAAAAAGATAAATCCCCTAGCTCTCCAGTATTCTTACCTCACTTTTCAAGTCTAACCTAGTCATGAAGCTCTCCCAAATTATCAAAAGACTCCCTTGTATTATCAAACTTCTTCACAAACATTCCAAAATCACCATAAATATGATAAAATACCATCCTTATTTTGGACAAATACACATGGGCATCAAGACTATCAATCTGTTATCACATGCGTAAGTATATACTTGTTTACTTTATTTGACCTACCTTTTAGCTTTGTTTGAGGATAATTTGTGGTGTTTTCAAGAGTAAATGGTAATATTGGTTGAAATAGGTTCTGAGTTACTTTATTAAAATATTCATAACTCATTTAGTCCAAATCAAGTGCAAAAATAAAGAGAAAAGGTTAGACGAGATCATATGTTTAAATCAACAATTCTAGGCATATTTTAGTGTGTTTTTATGGAGGTTATGTGTTTAATAGACTAATGGTTTACTGCTATTTTAAACTTGTGCTTTCTGCATTTGATATAGTAGTCCTCCGCTTTGCTTCGGACAACGGGGTTGGTTCTCCTACTGGTGGTATAGTAGGTGCCATCATGATCCGATAAAATCGTATCGTGACAACTATGTGGGTATTCAATGTGGATCTCCTTTTATCCTCATGGACAAAAGTTAAAGTTTTCAGTCAGATATTTCTATTTTTATGATCTAGAGTTCTTACCTAATTATGCCTCTTGATTCCTATTTTAGTTTCTCTTGATTTAAATATGCCCTTGCATCAAATTATGAAATATTAAACATGTTTTCATACATTTAACTCAGTATTTAGTTTTATTATGATTTTCAAATATAAAGTTTATCACTTGATCACATTTACGAGTATATAAGCATATGAGCATGATATTATCAAATGTTTAGGCTATTTATGAGTCCCCTTGGTATGATGTGATCCTTTGATAAATTACTGTATTTTACTTTGTGCTTTCTCATTACAGAGATAGCATGATTTTTAGTATGATTTCAGTTATCATGATTTAAATATTACAACTATAGACATGACATGATTATGGTGCTTTGGCTCAACTTTACCAAGTATCTTATTTGGGAGGATTATTTAGCATTAAGATAATGCGGGTTCCATATAACCAAAGTTCCATAACTACGTAGCTAGTGTAGGTCTAATTTTTTTTCCCATTGTAGCCTGGTATTGTGGATCCCTAGTTATGGTTCTAACTGTGACAGGTTAAGACCCATCTTTTTCAGTGTAGGGGCTAGCACACTGAACTCCATGTATTCTCTCATGGTTGATATTGGTTAGAAGAAACTCCCATTATATTCAGCTTTCAGTTTTACAATATAACAAGTATGTTGCATGACTCACTAGTTTCACAGTGAAGTATGACTATTCTAGTAATTGTATAATGATTGGATCTTAAAGTACATCTTCATAAAATATGAGTCATTTCACCCCAATTTCATGATTTAATATAATGCCTAGCTCAGTTGTTCCACATTATACAATTCAGTCCCATGTTACATATGAATTTTAGTTTCCTATTTCAGGTCCTCTATTTTTAGATTCAACATTTGTATAATATTTCTCACATGATCATAGTTATTTATTTGTATGCCTACATACACATTTCATTCTAGAAGTATTGGTTCATACACTTTTGCATACACTCACTATGTAGATTCAGGCCATCCACCTCATGTTCACGGATAACTCGAATCTTCAGTCAGTGGAGCTTCAATGGTAAGTCATCATGATCCGAGGAATATGATATCTTACCACTAGACTTTAGATTTACCCATTGGTTTAATTTGTTTAGTTATAGTACTTTATTTTTGTAAGCTAGAGACTTGTTCCAGGCAGTATTTCTTATGTGATTTCAGACATAGTGTTAGTCATTACTCACTTATTTGGGATTTAAATCTTCTGTTCAATTCAGACTGTGTTATGGTTACATTCATTTGGACCATTTAAGTTAATATTATTATTGTTTCACCTTATCTTGTGCATGGTTTAGTAGTACTCTAGACACACAAGATTAGTTGGGAGTCTTTCGGGGTGCTTGATACCGTGTCCCATCAAGGGTGTAGACTCAAGATATGGCAACAGTTGACAACTGGATCTTCTGCACTACTATTAGATCACTCAAAGCCTTAAGGTGATCTATTGATGATCGTATTTTACCGTCATATCATATTTTGGGATTTTAAACTCTTTTATATATTTAGAGACTGTGTATATATTTCCTTTTGTAGCGTTGTACTCTTATCCTTTTTTAATAGCTCTTGTACTGTGATACTGCATCTTAGGTTAGTGTAGCTTCTATGTATATATATATTTTTCTTCTGCTTCTCTCTCTTTTGATTTTTCTTTCTTCCGCTTTTGTATCTATTATTCATGCTTCAGGTAGATTGCAACCTATTACTCATCATTTGGGGTTATGGGATTAGCTCAAGTACAAGTAGAATAGTAGGTGTCATCCTGACCAGAAAATGGGTCATGATAGAACAAGTAATATTTATCTAACATCAAGTTTGTTCTCATAATGTGGATCTTACAATCATTAATCTTCATTATACCCTTTTGGTCATAGGTTCGATTATTGCAGACTCCCTCATGATGTATTTTAGTTGTTTTATAATGTCTGAATAATGTTTATTGTCCTAATTTTATGTTATGTAATTTTTATATATAATTTTTTTAGATATTTATTTCTTGACTATAAATTTATATGCTTGATGATAGACTTTACACACATTCATGTATATACAAAGAAGGAAATCTAGAATATATCATGTGGTTTATGATATATCTATATAGACCAGGACTTGTATATAACTAAAAAGATAAAAATAAATAAATTAAATTAGGAAAATCAACATCATTCAAGCATTGTAAAACAACTTAGAAAATCCTATGAAAGTTCATAACAATTGGACACTTTATCAATGGGGTCTTAGAACAGGTAATATTTATGAGGGATCTTAGAACAAGTAATATTTCTCAAAGATCAAGTTTGTTATGATAATTTGGTTCTTACAACTATTGTTTTTTCTTATATTTTTTTTATCATATGTCCAATTGTTGTGGCCTTTCACCTGATATATTTAAGTTGTTTTACAATATTTGAATGATGTTCATTTTCTTAATTTAATTTTCTTTTTTTAATTTTGTATTTCTAATCGTACTTATATATTAATACGGTCGATGATATGCTTTACACATATTCAAGTATATATGCATAATGTGACATAGCTATTTATAAATGTTTCAATCATGAACTTGTCAGTGTAATATTTTTCTTCATGTGATGATCTATAATTTACTATTAGAATTGATGAATTTATGTAATCATTTATTACACATTTTCTTTATTTAAAATTTCAATAATGAACTTAGTGAATTTAATATCTTGCCTACATGTTTAAGTATATAACACAACCTCAGTATTTATAAATAATTAAATCATGAACTTGTCAATATAATATTTTTCCTTTATGTGATAATCTATAATTGACTATTAGTATTGATGAATTTATGCAATCAATTACATCTTCTTTATCTATAATTTCAATCATAAACTTAGTCAATTTAACCCCTTTTAGACATAGAATGCGATGGTCTATAATTGACTCTTAGGATGATTGGATTTTATAATAAGTTGTGGTATTCTTATAGGTTTTTGTGAAATGCTTAATACCACAAGTGTGATCACTAACATACTTATGGTGTGAAATCTATTCGAGTATTCATATTTACTGATCTACAATATCCACTCACAAGTAGGAGATATGCACTCTGCCTTTTAAACTTTTTTACAAGTCTTCATCATAATAAAATTGAAAGATTCTTCACAGAGAACCACTTTAATAATATATTCAACTCTTTTTTGTCATTGAAAATTTATCCAGTATAAAAATTAGTAGCATCATATAAAGAGTGAACTGATTGTGATACTTGGGATCAGCAGAATTCTAAAACTACGGAACCAACTGGTTTCACACACCGGAAAAACAATATCTGATGACCTTTCCCTTGGCAACTCCATCACACTCTTCTTCATTAATGTTTTTTCTATCTTCTATATTCATATCTGTGTCATGATCAACAATGGCTTCATCTTTCGATATATCTTCATAGGTTGGTGGGTGTAGTGGTAGGGTGGGGTTGATGTGGAGGCTTTTTCTCCAGATTTATCGAGAAATAGATTCTCAAAACATGCCTAAAAATATCATGAGAAACATTAAATATGTACAACGACATGTGCCTATCATTCTTTAAGAATGATGAATATACTTTTCCCTCTTGTTCATCATGTAACTAATTACCAAGTTGTTTAGATGGCAATTAAGTAACTCTCCACTAATAATAATGCTTGAAATCTATCTTGTCACTTTACTAACATCTTTCCAATGTCACGACTAGGAGTCTCTTCTCATTCACCCATGAATTCAGTACCAACAATAACATGTTCTTCTACAGCTACAATAGACTTAGATGGTTGATTAATAAACACAATATAGGTCTAGCAACAGTTGATGCCTAGACCAATGTTGTGGTCTATTAGTGGTCGATGACTATTGATGAGATCTCTGTAAAGAGATTATTAGACTAGAAATGATGGTTTTATCAATGAGCACTGAAAAAAATAAAATGTATGCTTATTTAGGGTACACCTAGAGTGCTAGAATATGTGTAATAAAGCGAGAATGTCTTTTGAAAATACTGGAGTTCTTTTAAAGTTATAAATGGTAACAATTGAGGGATAAAATAAATAGGAAGAAACTAAGATAGATATCAAATCTAGGCTGATTTTCCTTCGACGGTTGCTATAAAAATTGCTTGAAAATGATTGAGAAAGCAAAGAAAAGATAGGAGATTAATATGGATGATTGTAACTTTTAATAATAAATAGTATATATATATATATATATATATATAGGGAGAAAGGGGGGGGGGAGGGAGGGAGGGAGGGAGGGAGAGAGGGAAAGAGACTAATTTGAATTTTTTAAAACATTGGGTCTGAGGTGTGGGTGGGGCTAAAATATATTACTCAAATTTTTTTATGTAAAATTTGTAGAGAATTTAATCATATTTGATGACATCTTAAATAGTGGATACTTGGCCAATTCTTTAGGACTTGTGAATATTTGCCAAATAAAGTTTAAAAAGTGAGCTTTTGGCTCTATACCCCTAGTTATAACTTAGAAAACTACATGACCAATGAACATTGACGAGAAAAGATATCAAAATAAAATAAATATAAAAAGTATCTAAATCAAAAAATAAATTTGAAATATAATAATGTATATATAATGTATACTTAGAAAGCTTTCATAAAGAATTTAAAATTTAATTATAAATCAAAAAGTTTAAAATGCTATGACTTGAGATTCCTTATTATCTTTTAAATAAAAGTATTTATTAACTATATATCATTCTACATGGGAAAAAAAATCAACAAATATTATTTCATTTAAATAATTTTTCTGTTATCAATAAGATATACTACATGTGTTAGCGCTTCTAGTTCTAATTTCTACTAGTAAGTAACATATTAACAATATTGATATTCACCATTGTAACACATAATGGCTCACAATTGTTATATCTAAGTAATTAAATTATCCTTCAATTCTAAGAATATTATACCATTATGCAATAGTAAAAAGCAAATTAAATGTTAGATCTCAAATATTTTATAATTTTAAAAACTATAATTGTTCTCGTAATTGATGCCGATAATACTTAAAAATAATTTTTGGATTAAATTATTTTAATAAAATATTTTATTTATGTTAAAAGTTTGATTGAGACAACAAAAATATAACTCAAAATGCTATGGTATTAAAAATATTTTAACTATATATTCACCACATGCATTAAAATATATCTATAATATGTATAAGATATTAAATTCAAAATGTATTACAATTGTTATTTATTATTATTTCTCTTACTAATGACGTCAAAATGCACTACTAGTGCATTTCTAACATTTAAATGTAATTTAAATTAATTTATGTTAATATATTAAATTTGTATCGAAAGTATGTTATATATGTATTCTTATAAAAAAAATCTTGTGTAAAGAGTCATAAAAATATTTCAAATTTAAATTAAAACTATATTTTATATGTATTACAAAAGTGCATATCAGAGACGAATATAACTTATATTATAATATATATATAAAAAAAAATGTTCATACATTATTGTAATAGTCCTATACAAAATTTCTATAATTTTAATACACTTTGATAAAATTTTAAAGAATAATATTCAAATCTTCATATCTTCTAATTAGCGGAAATAGTTTTAAATCTTCACCAAATGCTGTCAAAACTTAAGACATATATTCAACAAAATAGACTTAATGTCCGCTTGTCTATGAGTGTTTTTCCATTTTTTTTAAAAAATCACTTTATTCTAAATACAATTTTAAATTGACGTTTGACCATGAAATTTCAAATACAACTCCAAGTTATATTTGAAAAAGTAAAACAAGAACTTAGTTTCACTTTTTTTTCCCACTTCTCTACCAATAATTCAAAAACAATTTTAATTTATATTCATGACCTAACACAAAACCAACTCTAAAAGATTTAATTTTTATGACCAAACGCCTACTAAATAATTTAAAATAATACTCAATTAAACATTAAATTTATAATAAAGATAATTAAAATAAAAGAGAAAGATAGAAATAGACCAAAAAGAGAAGAAGTGTAGGAGAAGAAAGACAAAAAGAAAGTGAGGGGAAGAGAGAGAAAAATAGAGACTAACAGGAAGGGTGGGGTGGGAGACCGATATAGCGAGAAGAACAAGGGAGAGAAAACACTAACAAGTACATATTATAAAAAAGTTATTCACTGTTCTTTACTAATTGTTATGATTGTTAAAAAAGATTATGTTATGGATGGTAAAACATGTTCTGCTACTATAGTGTAATATCCCATACATGTTTCATGCTCAAGAACCAATCCAAACTAGAATTTCGCAGAAAAAGGTCCTAAAGTTGAACTTTATTTCAGAAGGACGAACCAACCCACGACTCTTAGGGGAGTGGCATGAGTCGTGCCAGTGCTCATGGGAGTGACCTCTCCTTTTTTTTCCCATCTTTCAAGGCCTCCACGAGCCATGGTACGACCCATAGGAAAACGTACAAGACGTACCAAAGCTTATGGGAAGGATTCCGTATTTTTAGTTTCCGTCTCCAGACGTACGGAACCCTTTATGGACCTTACCAATGTCCCATGGTCAGTAAGGCTGGTCGTGAGGTGTGATTTTTAGAAAAGTTTCAATAATTGATTTTTCTATCTTGTACCTAGGAATATATATCAATTTGGAAGAGTTTTAAGTTCCTTGTATGTTATTTAAGGACCTTAGAACAAAGTTGAGTGGATACCTTTTTTATGGGCTATTTTTTAATTTAAGATTCTATAATGGTTAACTTTAAATGATCATATGTCCTAAAATGTAATGATTTGTATATCCAATAACCTATAAAATTAAAGTTTTTTTGGATCTAGTTATCCACTCAATAAATTGTTTGTCATTTTGAATTCGAAGTAAAATGTTATACCCATTTTAGTGAAGTCCTGTTAGGTTGTTAGTGCACCCTAAACCCTTTACGGACTGTATGACAGTCATACGACCCGTATGGTAGCTCATACGGACCTGGTGCAAAAAATTTGTAAACTTTATGCACGTGTTCCAAAGGTTAGTTTGGTCTTATTTCAAGACTTTTATCCTTTTTCTACGTTATTTTTGGGTGTTTTAAAAGAGAATATCATACAATAAATTAGTTTTCTCTCATAATCATCAATCTAAACATTCCAATCTTAATAAATTCTCCCAAAAATAAACCTAGGGTTCATTTTCTCCCTCAAGAACCCAAAAGCTTTCAAGTTAAGAATTCAAGATACAAAGAGAAGTCCTCCACCCAAGATTCTTTTGAAGTTCTTCCACTCTGAAAGGTCCATAAAATAGTCTCTTTTTTTTAAGATCAAGCTCCATGATTTCAGGATCAGCTCCAAAAAAACTAGTGCTCTTCCTTAAGCTCAATAAAAGTCAAGTATCCACAAAAAAATTCAACCTAAAATCTTCATAATCAGGTATGTGGGTATTCAATGAGAATATCATTTCACTCTCATGCCTAAGTTATGATTTTTAAGATAAATTCCATAAATTACATGATTAGGGTTCTTACCCAAAGTTATCTAAATGATTTAAATTCAATCTCATATAACGTTTTTATGAGTATAAACATGTTTACTAGCTTTTTCATGATTCTCTATGGTTATGCCAAAATACTTAGATTATCTCTATGTCTAAGCATGATTTTCAGTTTTCAGTTAAGTTTCTCATAAAGATCGACCTTTATGATATTGATTTTGTTATTGGTTGTATTCATTCATAGCTACATAATATCACTTAGTCTATTTTCAATTTTCAGGATTCCTTTACATGTCTCCTTCAACATTTTAAGAGTTTGCTAAAGCTATGCATAACAGATCAGTGTTTAGGTTGTTTATAGCAGCTTTTAATTTTTTTTTGATCTTTTGATCACAGACTTTGATAAATATCAATTTTCAAGATTAAATAAAATTTATTATTTTAGGATCAACTTAATCACATGCTCGTATTATTTCAGTATGATCAGTACAGGTTTAAATGAACAATTATTTTACTAGTCCAGTTCAAGTCTTATGCCAGTAAAGGTTGACATCTCAATTCCAAAATAACGTCGCCATTGTGGGTTTTATTTTCCAAAATTATCAAGGCTCAATTTAAAAGATCCACAGTCATCGGCCCCTTACCTTGGTAAGTATTGGACCCCATCATTTTAGTGTGAGGGCAGTACAATAAACTCCATGATATGCACATAGTTTATGCCGGTATGAGAATCTCCTACCTATGTTCAATTTCCAGTTATAGTTTTTAGTTACATAATTTATAGCTTAAAACTTTAGTATTTAGTATAGTTTATAAGTATAGATTTTAATGCATGACTTACCAATTTTTTATTTATACAAATTAGCTTAACATTGCATATGTTCTTAGCTCTTTAGTTCCCTTCATGATATATTTGAGTCATTTTAGCTCCGCTTATCATTTATCTTAGTCCATGAGAATACTTCAATTATTTTAGTCCAGTTATCTTCGGTTTACCATGATTTTTACATGAATTTACATGTTTTACTTAAAAACTCTCAATTCTCTAGTATTACTCTTTATGCATGTAATCAGTCCTATTATCTCACACTCCTGGCTTTTTCTTGCTTAAAGTATTCATGATTTTTTAGTCTTATAGTTCAGAATTTTTTCCAGTTTATAACGAGTAACAGATTCATATTGACAATCTCAGTTTATGCATATTTAAATGCTCTCATATCTAGATTTCAGACATGTATTATATTACATATATTTAGTCATATTTAAAAAATATTGCATATCACGCATACTAGTACATCTAAAGTACTTACTCATACTCTATGCCTATATTATTTTATAATATAGATTAAGATATTCCTCTCAGTTCATAGATAATAAATGCCATCAGATTTCAGAAAGTAGATGAGGAGCCCTCATTCTTTGAGGGAAGTTTATTTAGAGTTCTTATCTTATTTTAGTTTAATTCAATTTCTTAGAGTTATCTTGGGTGAAATCCCACTCGAACCCAGAGCTAGATGGTTCTCCCCAAAATGTGTTGAGGCGCAGTAGTTGACTGGAGATCTAGGGGTAAAGCACTGTTTCGGTGCGGGCTACGAGAGCGGTACCAAATCGAGGCAAATTTTGAATACTAGATATGACCTCAAAATAACAGGGGTCAAGGTCGGCTTTTCAACTAATCATTGGTATTAATAGAGGTTTCATAGATAGTCAGTTAAACAGTTGTATTCAATTTTCAAATAATGTATTTATCAGTCATAGAATTTTTCTATTATTTATTTTTGGTATGAAAGTTATTGCATGTATCATCTTACATATTACTTTTTAGTTCAGGTTTTATGTTTCATGTCAGGTCAAGGGTTAGATTATATCCACTCGTGGTTTCAACTATTGTTTTATATCTAGAGTATAGACTTGGGTGTGACAAACTTGGTAACAAAGCATAGAGTTGAAGTATCATAGGGTGTATATGATGCCATGTCTTTAGGATTTTATCTATGGTTGTGAAGGTCCCACTTATTTATATGAGCGATTATTGACATTTAAGAAAACTTTCTTTTCTTCCATACTCTAGATCATGCAATAGACTAGTCCTCTATGAAACTTGTACATATTCGAGCATTACTTAAATTCCTCTAGCTAGATTAAGTAAAGTTTAGTTTCCAGATAGAGCTAGCATGGAATCCATGGGTTGCATAAGAGCTTGAGAGGAGCCTACTAGTGCATTCAGTCATATTGATCCAAAATATTATATCCTTATCTATAACTTGTATTATTCAACCAGAGTAAGATACATGCTCAGATCCTTCTTTAAAACCCTTTTGTAGGTGAGACTTGTGAGGAGAAAGTATGTCTTAGAATATTTGAGTGGCATGGTCACTCGCAAGATAGTATGATTTGCAAAATTATGAGTCGTAAGTAGTAGAATGACCCTAGAATTTGAAGTTTGAAGTTCGATGGGTAGAAACAAATTGAGTTGGAATAGTGATTCTCTATAGTAATTAGCCAAAGTCATGTTCTAATAGAAATTTATATGAGGTAGTATATTATTACAGGAGATTGTAAGTTGAAAGCATTACATGTTACCAGTTTAATGTTGAAGAGTGATAGTTATATATTTACATAGTGTTTGTAAGAATTGAATTAAAGAGGTAATAAGTAGTCAATATTGGAATATTTTAGCATAGTTGTTATTTTAGCTAACTTGGATGGGCATAATTCTAGAGGTATGATTTTAGTAGGCTTAGAGGAGAAGACAAGACAGTTAAGTGTTTAAAAAAGTGGTTATATGTGTCAATTAGTATACAAAGTATGTAATGATGACCTTAGAGGTAAGATAAAGTTAATAAAAGTACCCTAGAAAGAATAACATAAAGAGAAGTTTGAGGGAGAGTTTTAGTATATATAAGTACAGTCCTCTAGTGAGAGATTTTAAGAGACATGTGATTAGTGATGCCCGAACCATGTGCAGTAAAGTGAGCTTAGTCTGGTTTGAAATGTGGAATAGGTCCAAAATATTTAGAACGTGGAATTGATTTAAGGGGATATGATAGAGTGAATATGTAATCATATATGAAGAATTAGAAGATAATGAGTTCTAGAAAGGAGTTTTGATAAAACAACAATCCGTTCTTACTCTTATGCATGCCTCAGATTTAAGTCATTATGACACCCTGCTCATGTCTTGAATGTTGGCATCATGCTCATGATCCATGCTCATGTATTTCGTACATATTTATATGCATGCACATTTATCAAAATAAAGAGTAACTGTTTTAGTTCGCAGCTTCAATCTTATCGCTAAAGGTATGAATCCTAGCCTTATGTTATATAGCTTATGATTTGTGAACTCATAATTTCTCAATATGTTATGTTCTATGAAATGATACGTATTTAGTAAATAGTGATATCATATTATGCGACGCCCTCAGATTAGATCTCTTGAACATGTTCGTGCCTATGATACTGTATTCCCCATACCCTAGTTAAATGTCTAAGTTATGAAAAATATTATCCCTTATTATAGGTTCTCATGTTCTAGCCCTTCAATAACCCTCTTTATCTTATAATAGTCGAGTTAATGACAGCTAAATGATAGGTGCGAATGTGTTTGTTGATACACTTATCAATGAGGACTAACAGGGATTAGTGGCTCCTTGTTTAGAACTTAAAGTTGACTATGGAAGGCCGTGAGTAGGAATGTATATTTGAGAGTTGTATGTCCTAGTAGTATAGACTTCAGTCCCTCTATTTGAGATTAGTAAGTTTACCTTGTGTATAGTATGTTGTACCTCTGGGTTAGGCTTGAACAAAGTGAGATAATATAGCTGGACTTAGCCTCTGACAGCCTCAAGTAGCATCCCATCAAGATCTCCAATCTAGGATCGTATCAGGGAGAAAAACTTAGTTGAGGTACATATCATACAATTGCATATAAAGAACCACATGCAACATTCATAGACATGAATCATATGAGAGTAAGGCTAGAAGAAAAGATGGGAAATCATGGGGTCTATCTTTTTTTATTTTTGGACTTACTTACTGGGCTATAAGAAACTCATTCATACTGAGATTTAGAACCCAACTAACGCATATCATAACAAAAATACACACTTAGAAATACAAGGTAATATTAATAGGATAAATTTTCTATGGGTCATGACAAGGCGAATATTCATTTTCTTAGGCTTTCCATATCACGAGTCTTAATAGAATACAAGGAGAAGAATTTGAGGGCATGATCTGAGACATCATACTAAAAAATTCTAACATGGTTTGATCATTCCATTCTACTAATATTTGTTCATGGGATAGGGACAGTATAATCTTAAACATGAGGCATTCTCAATTGAAACTATATAGCATGGAACATGAGCTCTAGGGCAGAAAACAAAAATAGGGCTACTATGACTCAAGTAATACAATTGCTAGCTCTTAAGCTTAGAAAAACTTCTAAGAACATGCTACTTCTTACAAAATGATATCCATTAACGGCTGCAACTTCATATTCTATTAGGGGCATCGATAATTCGATACAAAAATTAAAAAATGAGGATATGCAGAAATTAACCCAAAACAATGAGTTTATGATAATTCAAAGGAGTCCACCCTTAAATACCCAATTGAACCCAATTATAATAAATCAAAATCCAAATCAATCAATGAAAGAAACCAATTAGAATCCACAAATAGGTAACTCGATGATAAATTAAAGAAGAAGAAGTTACAACAAACAATTAAGTTATTCACCGACTCCTAATCCACTCAACTATGTAATCAAAGATACAACCACTTGGATTGCACAATTACAACCAATTGATTAATCTAATCCTAATATAGTCTAAACACTACAAGCACTAAGAGCTCTCAAGGTTCAATATTCATCAATGTTCCAAAAACTATGCCAAAATAATCTAACTAAGGTATTTATATAAAGCTTATTACAAAAATAGCCAAATTGAATAAAAATAGTAAAATTTGGCTTTAATGAGCATTCTTGCTCCAAATAACTAAAATTAGGACGTTTAAAGCCAAATATGAGCTGCATATGATGATACCTGGATGCATATGAACTTAGCATTTCAAATGGCTTACTAGTTTGAAATGTGGAGCATCTCTGAGGCAAATGCTCAATGTTGGCCGTATATGGAGCTCTTCAGGCCATATTTGCTTCAATTCTAGGGAAATTAATTCCCTCTTCTTTCAAGTATCTACACTTGGTATTCCCATGATCCAAGATAG